>PVIY010020261.1:0-44353 GCA_004026745.1 Myrmecophaga tridactyla | reverse complement strand
ACTCCGAGGCCACCACACCCAAGGCCACCGCAGCGCTCCCTGCCCCGGGCTGTGGGCGTGTGATGGAGGGAGCTCCCTGGCTCCTGAGCAGCCCTATAAATTGTTCTCCAGGCCTGCCTGGAAGTTTCCAAAGACAGGCCAGAACTGTAATGACTATGGTAGATCTTCCCAGAGACGCTGAAGTTCTAAGTGTGATTTATTGTTCGGAACATCTGAAAATAACAGAAAACTGAGCTTGCAGGCAGAGTCCTGGAGGGACGCTGAACTGAAGGGAAATCTCAGCTTAACTGAGGAAGGGGCGTGCAGGAGCCTTCCTAACCAAAGTGCGTGCTTGCACGTGCGTGTGAGTACATGTGCGTGTCTACACACATATGTTGTGCAGTCACGGTTTTTGTCACTGGAACCCCAAAGCGCAACAGGTGATAGAGCTGAAACGCTGCATGAGGCTGGGTGTGCCTCTCTGACGTCACTACGTTTTGTGCATTCGATTTGGGAATAACTGATTCAGAAATCTTATCTGCTTAACAAGGTCAACGTTTCCTTCAATTTCACGAAGAGGCTCCAAAATGGACTGATACTTGGCATCAGCTGAAAACTGTGGCTCTTGTAATGGTTGTCCTAATTAGATACTCTTGCTAATTAATGATACGCAAATTAAAAGCAGCCCTTTATCCACTGGCAGGGAAGACCACATTCCCAGGTGCTGCCCTCCAGCCGGAGACAGAGGGACCAGGCCCCTGCTCTCTGCCCCTGCCCTCTCTCGCGGCCCGTTCCCCCGAGCCCCCTCTCTCATCCGCCCTCCATCTTCCTCCCTCGCGCTCCCCTCCCAGCCCACCCCCACTTCCCTGATTTAACTGCGGCCCCTGGGCCTTCCCGGCATCCCCCGCGTGCCTGCCCAGCCACCAGAACCCTCCTGGTCCACGGTGGGGGTCATGTCGACTCTTGCAGCTGGGATCCGCCTGCTTGTAGCAGGGGCAGCCCCTGATGCTGTCACAATGTTGGGGGCTGGTGGGCTCAGGGCGCCTGGATCACCAACACACGGAGAGGGGCATGTTCCTGGGCCTCAGGGAGCTTAGGGGGTAGCCGCCTCCTCCTTGGTCCACTCTCCAGGCCCCGGGCCTCCCATCTGGGAAAGGAGACGCTGGGCCAGATAGTCCCTGCCCTTTGGCTGGGCCCATGGCCCTGGGTGCACGCCATAAGCTCATTTCTTCTTTCTTTTGTCAAGTCTTTCCTTTTCCCAAGTATCTCTACCCAGGATAAAGTCATGGGAGCAAAAGAGCCAACAGCAAAGCCCACTCACGCCACCTTCTCCTCAAACAGAAGGTGAGGCTTTTATTTTTAGCCACGGGGGCTAAAAAAGGTTTTCATTCTCTCATTCTAAATAACGTGGGATTTCAAATCAAACGACCAGAATTCCAGTCATGTCTTTGCCCATGCTGTGTGACTTAGTCTCTCTGGGCCTGTTTCCTTCTCTGCAAACCAGGACGGGCGGGACCTGCCCTCGCTTTACTCACAGGTGTTGGGGGAGGAAGTGAGATAATGCACATGAAAATAACTTTTCATTTACACAAAGAAAGGCTCACGTTGTCTAACAGTCAACTACCCTTTCTCCTGCCGACTTGGGACTGCTGAATACACCTCCCATATCAGCATTTTCTGGGTGCAACCATTCACAAGGATGCATCACCTCCCCACCCCCACACCAGCATTTCAGAAAGACGCCCTTGGCAGTCTGTGGTGGGCCAAGCATTCATTCACTCATTCATTCATTCACTCAACAAATATTTACTGAGCCCTCAGGCACTGTTCTGAACCCGGAAACAGCAGGGGTCCTACCCCACCCACCCCCGCTGAGCCTGGACTCCTGCCCAGGGGACTCCCAAGGACTGTCCCCTGCACCCCACCCCTGCAGCCCACAACTCCCCCACTGGACACCCTCCCTGAGCTCAGACCTGCCTGCAGTGCAAAGTAAATAAGATTTGGGCAGATGTAGGGAGCTCGTGAGCCCCAGGAGACAGGTGCCCTGGGACCTTTGGAAGTGGGCAGAAGGGCGTCTGGGGAAGATGAGCCCCAGGTGGGAAGCCCGGCTGGGAGGGAAGGCCGGCGAGGGCCTCCTCGGGCCTGGATGACCTGGGTGAGCCACGGCCACAGGAGGCAACCCTGAACCTGGGGCGAGGCTGCAGGCTCACGTGTCTAAAGGGGCCCACAGCGCACCCTCTCCTGCAGGACGCCATTTGCAAAGGGCAGGCGTGGTGCCCGGGCGGGCTAACAACGAGGACTGGGCCCTCTCCGTGGCCGCCACCGTGGAGGGCCAGGGCTGGACGCCACAGGCCCAGCCCCCCACCACCACCACCACCTGCCTGAGCCCCTGTGGGAGGGACAACATCACCACGGATTTGGGGCCGGGCCGGGCTGGCACCATTCCCTGCCTCGTATCACCTTCTGTTTGGGATCAACCCCCGGTTCCCCGGCTAGGGGACGCTTGGCGCAGGTTTCCAGGGTGCAGAAAGCAGAGGCAAGAATCATCCACGCCATCCCCTCCGTTCCTAGCTGCCAACAGCGTCCCCACGAGCCAGAGGCCAAGGCCAGGAGGGCAGTCTGGCCCAGGCCCGTCCTCAGTGCTTCCGCCCTAGGCCCTCAGACCCACCGCCTGAGCTGGGAGCCCTGGAACTTGCCTAAATAGGACAGAGGTTGACCTCAGCCCCGAGAACCCCACCAGGCTGCCCGGGGCCTGCATCCCTTGGAGACAGCCCGCCTGTGTCCGCTGCTTCTCTGACTGGGTACTTAGCACCATCCACTGGCCCTCACCCACTGGGGGCGGCCACCTCTCACGCCTGCCAGAACGGGAGGGCAGGAGTTTAAATGCTCATCTGTCCACCCCCCATCCCCTGAAACACTGGGCGGCACACAGCAGGTCAACAGATGTTAGCTGAATTCTGAATAAATGAATGAAGGGAGCAAAACATTGAGACCTGTTGAGCAGGTAGACGCTTCCATCTTGAACTTCCAAACTCAGGAAAACTGAAGGAGATGATAAAAATAACAGCTGACATTTCCTGCACACTCACACCATGCATCAGGCAGGGAGCCAGTTTCCTCCACACCTCAGAACAAAGCCGTCGCCCCATGCAAGCCTTGAGGGATTTGAGTCCCCAAGAGGGGACGTTACTTCCCGGGGGAGCAAGAGGAGCAGAAGGTCAGATTTGAACCCAGGCCCGCCGGTCTGTAGTGAGGCCCCACGTCCTGCCTGCCTGCTCCGGGACAGGGCCTCAGCCACCACTGCCACCACTAAACCTAAGCAGCCTGAGGTCAGGGGCTGCCCTGGGTCACCTCTGAAAGCCTGGCCCAGGGCGGGCAGGAAATGCCTGTGAAGGAAGCCAGTGGTCCTGAAATAAAATTCAAGTCAAGCTGGCCGGGCATTCCTCTGTGGCCCTCTGCTCAGTTGCTCCCGGAAGGAGCTGGAACCTGATGGCTGAAGGACCTGATGAGTTGGTAATGAGGGCGGTCAGGTCTCAGGAGGGGCTGGTAATGTTGAGCGAAGCCAGCACAAGGCACGGGACACCAATTAGGAGAAACCTGCCGTGCAGTGCCCCAAGGAAGGCAGAACGGGGTCATTTCAGAGGCCCCGCTACCAAAATACACCAAAATATCATGTTGGCCGGGTCACTGCCTAAGGCCACGAACATGATTCCAATTAAGGAGATGACATCCTTTATAAGATCTGGGCATAGCATTAATTCTCCACTGCATGCTTGCTTATAAATTACTTTCCTGCCCCATTTATAACACTGGCAAAGATTCCTTGCAATGCAATTGAAATTTTTTATTGCATGCTTGCCATGTGCCAGGCGCTATGCCAAGTGTGGGAGGTAGAAATAGGCACCATGGGGTCTTTATAAGGCAGTTTGGCGCTTGCTACTTCTAAAGGAGCCGAGAGCTGCCTGGCCTGTTGCTTCCCTCGGACTCTTACAGGACACAAAGTAAGCACTTAATGAATAAGAGAAAACATAGTCTCGAATTTCTGCGGTCTGTACAGAGGTGGAGCGAGGGGTGCATCTCCGCACGCCCCCAGGGAGTATGGTGGGCTTGAGATGGAAGCACACCCAGCAGGCACCGCCACCTGAGTCCTTCTAGAGCTTGTTCCGCCGCCCCGCCCCCCCCCAAGCAATTAAACCAGGATCTCTGTAGGTGAAGCCTGAGCACTGATTTTTTTTTTTTTTTTTAACATCTTGGTGATTCTAACGTGGAGGCCAGGGTAAAAATTGCTGCTTTAAGGGCACAAGAAAAAAGCCTCGACGTCTGGGCCACCATGGGAGCCTGAGAAGACACCATTACACAGGCAGCCACACACATGAGCAAAGGACCAGAATCTCGGGCTCAGCAGGGAATCCGCAGGCCATGCAGGTCAGCGGCCCGTGACTCCCCACTCCGAGATCCCTGCCGGGCGGTCGTCTGGTTTCTGAATCCCTCCAGGGACTGAGAGCCCACTTCCGCTTCAGGCAGCCCCTCTGTACTTGGGATGGTTTTGACTTTTTTCCCAAAGATTTGACTTCAGCTTTCACAGGTGCTTGGCCCTCAACAAAGCTAAATGCACAAACGTGTCTGCGAAGCCCTGGTCCAACTCTGGCATCACAGATAAACATATCAACGTCCTCACGAAGTGAGTCCCTCCCTGAGACACACACGCTCATAAAAGCACACAACACCAGGCCTGGGGAGCCCTTACAGAACAACGAGTCCCCTTCCCTTCAGTCCACCCGAGGATCCGAGGCCCAGTAAAGCGCCCACTATCATAAAAGCAGCCTGTGCTGGAGCGAAGCTTAGAACCCGGGGGCTGGGCCTTTCAGGCCGGCACTCAAGGGGCAGGCAGCCCCGCCCACCCGTAGTTCCCCTGCTTAAGGAAATACGAGTCCCTGAATTCAGCTGTTCTCTAAAACCTAGATCCCTATTTGGGAGTCACCGTGGGAACCTCTCACCTCATCCCTGTGTTTCCTTCTCCAATAAATAGCCTGCCCCTGATTACTTTTCACCCCTCTCTGCTCGTGGAACACAAGTGTTCTTGGCCAGCCGGCAATTACATCCTTCCTGTGGTGTCGAAAGGCCCCGGCAGCCTTCTCCATCCTGATGAACACGCACCTGTCACTGTGTATCTCATCCGGAAGTCCTGACCCACACCTTCGTCCCGGGAGAGGCATCTTGTCCCAGCTTCAGTGTCCGCCCTGGCCACTGGGGCCACAGAGTTCCAGAGAGCCGCTCCCCTCTCCTCTATCCGGGACAGGGCCGAGCCCTGCGGGGAGCAGCTCAGTTGGCCAAGACCGGAAGGGCTTTTCCTACCAAATACTCACTGCTTCTCTCCCTATAGTTCATCCAGATTGCAAAAGCCCCCACATTCTTAAATGTTCTAGAATGTTTGAAACAAATGAATGTGTTTTCTGGGTGGCTGGCTTTGAAGTAGTTCTATTTTCTCTTATTAAAAACCTATCTTGGAGAGTGCATGGGTAGTTTGGTGGTTAGAATGCCCTCCTTTCATGCGGGAGACCCGGGTTTCATTCCTGGACCCCCCCCCCCAAAAAAAAAAAAAAACTTATCTTAGGCTGTGAGACGATGGCTCAGTGGCACAATTCTCGCCTGCCATGCCAGAGACCCAGGTTCGATTCCTGGTGCCTGCCTATGCAAAAAAAAAAAAAAAACCTATCTGGCCTCCAAACCAATAAAACGGCAGGGAATCACTTTGCTTGCAGAAGCCTGTGTGCAAACTGGGTTCCCAGCTAGAACAGGGCCAGCCCAGCCCCGGCGTGTCCCAGACCCGGCCTCTTTCCTCCCCAGCCTGCTACAGTGACCTGCGGGCCAGACATACCCTCAGCTCAGATGGCCCGGGGAAGCTGAGACCAACAATCACAATGCACAAGGCGCTTTCATCTTCAGATTGCTATACTGTTAAATAAAAATGTGATTCACAGCACCTGATGGTCACACAGGAGCACACGCTAGGTTTTAGAGACACAAGGCGAGGCACAGGGCGCATCCCTTACTCTGAATCTACCAGCCTCATTCTCCCTCCAGCTTGCCTTCCCTCTTCTCTCTCTCCACTCCCTGCTTCTGTCTGCACCAGAGGCTGCGGGCGTGGCAGAGGCAACGCTGTGGCCCCACCTGTGCCTTCCAACCTCATCTGCTCGTGAAGGTGGAGAAAGCATGCCCAGTCCTAGCCTGGTGCCCATTTCCACCCCTTCTGCGGCCACAGCTGTCCCCTGAGCCTGGCAACGCTGAGGCCAAATGAAAATGCAAGGACCCCCAGCAATCGCATCTAGTGAGAAAACAATGCCTGGCAGGCTCCACACACATCTCTGAAGGCTCCTCAGATAGAGAAGAGGCCCCAGCAGCTTCCCCTGCACATTTCCCGGCTTCCTGGAGCAACGTGCCGAGGGGGGCATCACCTCCCTTCCACGCCCGCCCCACAGTCCCGCCGATCGGCCACAGAACGCACAGCCTCCCCTGGCAGGGGCCGCCTGGCCCAGTCCGTCCAAGTTCTCCATTTTACAGGAAGGAAGCTGCGGCCCAGAGAGGGGCTCAGAACGCCTCAAGGCCTCGCCCCATTGACGGAAAGGGCTAAGACTGCATCCCAAGTCTCCTGGGGGCTGGGCCAGGGTTCGCCCTCAGCCTGCGCCCTTGTGAACGGGTGCCTCTGCGTCGTTCCTCTCCCCGTCCCCCCCAGCAGGTCCTTGGTGCAGGTTTGGGGCATGCACATTTCTTCCAAGGCTCATTCAAGGGCAAATCGGGAGAAATAATAATTACCTACTCCAGGCTCTCCATCTTCTTTCTGCTTAAAAATACAAATGCTTCAACAAATAAAGGGAAATGGTCTGGAAAAATAACCAGTTGGCACAGAACAATTGGCATTTCAGGGCTGCCTGAGAAATGGAAATGCTGTTTTTCAGAAACTCAACCCAGCCGTGAGCTGTTAACTCCTGGCCACTTGGCATCGGCCTCCCCATTGTTGAGCTGTGACGGACGCTGTTGACAGAAGTGGCCGAGCCCAAACACAGCTCTCCACAGGCCAAACGCGGCGCTTCTATCACCCTCCCTCCCTCTCTCTCCCACCGGCTCTCCCGACACCAAACTGTGGCCAAGCTGCCGACCCCGTGTGCCCAGCAGTGGGGGGCTCACGCAAACCCCGTGCCTGAGCAGGTCTGAGTAGGTACCCGCCTGAGCCTGGGCGGTTCTGCCCCTGGGCAGGGCTAAGGGGACCCCAAGGCCCCACCCAGCACATTGCATATCCATTGGCCAAGGGAGTCAGGGAATCTCTATTCCTGCAAGTATTTACTCGATTCCCCTCCTTCCCCCAAGAACTTGAGGCAGCCCCAACCTCAAGGCAGGAGCTCACTCCGCCCAAACCAGATCGAGTTAGAGCTGCCTCAAGGCGGCCAGAGGATCCCCGAGGATCCCTAAAGGGTGTTGCTTCTGGGAACTCAGTCCGGACTCGAACTCTGTGAGTCTTTACTAGGTTCTTATCACAGGCCCTGAGTCTGGCCATTCTCATATGGTATCTCATTTCAGCCTCGCAATCAGCAATTATTTATTGTCCCCCGCTGGCGAATGAGGAAACCGAGGTGCAGAAAGAGAGCATAGTTTGCCGAAATTACAGAGCTAGTAAGTGGAGGAGCTGGGCTGTAAACCTGCGTGCTGGGATTGGAGAAGAGGCAGTGACGTCCCTGCTGAGAACGGTGCCCCGTGCTCCCCAAGGAGGGGGTGACTTCCCTCACGCCCTACGGAAGCCAGAGCTGCTGGGTCTCTCCCACTGAGCCCTGTCTGTGTCCAGACCCCAGCGGGATGACCTCTACCTGCCACCGGGGAAGCCAGGCCGTAGACCACAATTGGACCAGTTGGCCTCCCTCACTGCCTGCGACAGCTGCCAAATGAGAGGAGATCACCTGCCTGCCTCCCAGTGCCGTTGCACTGACATCCCAATAATGAATGTGAAGTGCTTTAACAGTCAAGGGTCCCCATGTACCTAAAATAGTCCATGCACAAGGGGGACCATGCGTCCCTGTGTGCCTGGAAGAGCCCAGTTCAGCTTGTTGTCTGGCATAATTAATATTAATAGTGATTATTAATATAATACTCTCAAAAGTGACCCAGTCTAGACAAAGAATCACATGGTCAGCCTATAAATGCTACATTTGCTACCATAGGGTCCGAGATAATTGGGGTCCCTCCCTGACCTTCTACCCCCGTGGCTCCCCGGCTTTCACACCGCCCTGGGCTGCAGGAAAGGTGGGGTCCGGGGCTGCTGCTAGAGAGCCCTTTGCCAGGGCCCCTGCTCTCAGGCTTATGGACAGGAATCACTTTGCTAGATTAAAGCAATTATTAGTAGATACTATTTTAGTGGGGCAGTGTCACAGTGCCTTGATGAACTGCAATTATGTCATTCCTTTAAGGTTTATTCCATCAATTACGGACAACCTCAGTCGTAACATCTAACCTGCCATAATCTTCTGTGACTTGACTTTCTCAGCACAGAGGAGGCTATAACCATGGAGAGGTTTGAACATCAGAATACACACGCCACTGAATCAGGGTGTCCTGGGCGTCGGGTTAAGTCTTCCCTATTTACAAAGCGTTTTCTCATCCCATTTCCTATTTGATCCCTGGGAGGCAGAGAAAGCCATTCCCATTTCACAGACAGGCAAACTGAGACCCGGTGCATTTAAGTAGTTCCCCAATGTCACCCCAGCAGAGCTGGGGCTCAACCCCAATTCTAACATTTTGCTGCCAAAACATTTCTATGTCTTCTTTCTAGCCCAGTGACTGTGGTCTGCATGAAAGGGCCCTTGGTACATGACCGTAAAGCTTAAGTGGCCTGCCAGGCCC
Source organism: Myrmecophaga tridactyla (assembly GCA_004026745.1). Taxonomy (NCBI): domain Eukaryota; kingdom Metazoa; phylum Chordata; class Mammalia; order Pilosa; family Myrmecophagidae; genus Myrmecophaga; species Myrmecophaga tridactyla. The sequence goes on along the minus strand of PVIY010020261.1, from coordinate 35,485 downwards.
AGGGGATGACACCATTAGGGCATCAGGAAGCTGGCCTGCCAAGGAGACAGTCAGATGCATCAAATGACGCATGTTGGCCTCACAGGTCCTTTACCTTGAGCATCTTGAGTGGCCTTACTGACAGATTCAGACCCAGAAAAAGAAAAAAAGGAATGAAACAAATTCTAAGGAGAGTTTATCCACACCAGAAAAACCATGGAAAGCCAAAACCTTTTTTCCAGCGTTCAGGTAGGAAAGCAGCCAAAGGGCATCTCTTAGGAACAGGGAGGTGACAGGATCCCCCACGGGCCCCAGCCGGGGGTCTTCAGTGTTGAGATGGGAGAAGCCAGAGAGTGCCATGTCTTACACATGAAGGGCCTTTACTCGGATCCCTGCCCCACAGCACTCACACCCTGCCCTGGTCAGAAAGCCTTCTAAAGAGAGTACAGGATCCCTCATCCAAACCCTCATTCTACAGATGGGGAAACTGAGGCACCGAGCGTGCCAGGGCAAAGCTGAGAGAGCGTGGGCGCCCCACCCCCCATCCCCCACGGTGTCCCTGCGGACTGTGGCTGGAGCCAGGGCAGGGACCGGGCTGCAGTGTGGCCACCTGTCTCCTGGGACAGCCTGCGATGGCCTTTCCTCTGTCTCTCTTTCCTCCGCCCTGTTCTCCCTCTCCTGGCCCACACCCACGCTCCCTCCCTCTCGCACTCTTGGGTCTTTCTGAGAATAGGCTTTAAGCTTGTGAGCTAGTTTCCAGGTCTGAATGACACTGACGGCACTGAAGCCCCCTGCCCCGAGCACCCCTGCGTGGTCACCCCAGAATCTGGTGGCTTGTCTGTCTCTCTAGCCCCATCGCCTTTCACGGTGCCTGCACATAGTAGGTCCTCAATAAACTCTTGATGGATGAGGGAATGAATGAATGCAATAAGTTCCCAAAGCAAGGAGAATCCAGCCAAATCACTGCCACCAGACGTCTGAGCAATCGGTAGTAAATAGTTCTTAGAATTGGGGGGAGGCGGGTATCTGAGTTACCTTTAATTTCCTCACTCCACTAACTAAACACACACTTATTTGCTTAGAATCCATTGTTTAAGCCTTTAAATGTAACAGCTGTGATCAGAGACCTCGGCAACCAGAACCCGAGGCAGCCCTGGTCTCGGCCCCTCCCGGGAAGCTCTGAGAGCAGGAGCACTGGCTCTGGGGAGGCAATGCCACACGCATTCTCAGACCCGCCTTCTGCCCACAGCCGATGGCCAGGTCTCCTGCCAAAGTGGCTCCGGAGACCCCCGGGCAGGAGAAGCAAGGGCGGGGGCTGCCGGGGACAAACGCCGCAGATAATGACACGCTGAGCTTTTGAAACCAGGGCCAGAGCGCCGGAAAAACCCTGCCCCAGCCGATGCACCCACACCTCCCCACACAGATGGGCCTGGCTTCGGGGCATGGCCCCACGTCAGCTGTCTCGTGTCAGACTGGAGAGGGCCAAGTGGAAGGCAGATGGAGCCAGCGGAGTGACTGTTTCATTAAAGAGACCCCAGCTGGCTGAGCTGGGCCCAGGACTGTCCACCTAGGTGGGCTGGGGCCAGGAAAAGGTGTCCCCGGCGGGCCAGGCAGTTGGTGAGTTCTGGGGACAGGAGCACACACTCTGAAGGGCCTCCCTTCTCTCCCTCCAGCTGCCCCCAGCTGCTGAGCTCGGTGGAACAGCAGGAGAGACAGGTCAGGCCGCTGGAGGAGGATGGACAGGCACAGAACAAAGGGCAGGGGGTGCTAAGCAGGGAAGTCAGCCGTTGGTGTGGAGCTAGGACAGGCCTTCAGCGCCCCCCGTCTTACGGACCAGGAAACTGTGGCCCAAACTTAGATCACCCAGCCTCCCCAGATCTGAAATCCAGAGCTGGAATCTAGCTCCCTAGGCCCCGCCCAATGCTCTTTCCTCTCCCTCATAGAGTCCCTAGTGACTAATTCAGACACACATCACGCCATCGTCTGCTGAAAACCTTCCTGCAGCTTCTCGGGGAAACCGCACGATCTGGCCTCTGCCCGCCTCTCCAGCCCCGTGCCCCCCTCTCACATGGTGTTCTCCAGCCACGCTGAGTTTTCCTTCTCAGCTGTACGTGCATTCCCCTGGGCCTTTGCACATACTGCTTGCTTGGCCAGGAATGACGTTCTCCAGGCCTATGGAATTCCCAGCCTTCCTTCCAAACCTGCTCGGCCTCTCCTCCTCTTGCACCCCTCCCTCAGCCTCTTTCCCCCACCACGGTCAGCCTCTCTGGGAGGTTCTCTGGCTGCACTGAGCACCTGTTTCCTTTGGGGGTGGGAACCAAGTCTTTTTCATCCTTCTGCTTCTCTCCCTCCCACAGCATCTAGTGCCTCGTATGTGAGAAAAACGCCATTAATGTTTGTGGAATTAATTATCAGATGAAGGAGTGAATGAGCCCTGCGCAGCTCTGATGGTGCACTAAGCCTGCAGAGGGGCCGGCATCGTCCAGCATATTCCTTCCCCTCCTATTTCCTCTCTGGTCCCCGTGCCTCCATGGCGGAAGGTGGCGGGGTATCTGGCCACCACCGAGAGTCACATGCGGCAGTACGTCCACAGAGAAAGCAGCACCCGACGTCCGGGACGGGCTGGTGCTGACGCAGGCAGAGCGGCCTGGCTGACACCGACTTCACTTGGCCTTGGAAGGCGCCACAACCACACGGCCATGGAGGAAACCACAGCCACGGCGCTCGTGCTCCCCCGGGGCCCATCCTGCACCAAGGCTGAGGCTCCCGCGCTGCAGGGAAGCACCCGGAAGGAGCTCAGAGTCCCAGAAGACCCCCTGGGGGCTCTAAGTGAGGTGCTGTTATAGGCCATTTCCCTTCCAGACGGGCGTTCCCTTTAGACACAACCTGGGTCTCACATCTGGTTCACATCCCCCAAGACCACCCGTCGGGGGTGGGGGGGGGAAGGTGCCCGGTGCAGGGAAACTCCAGCCTGGTGGCCCGAGGGTGGAAAAGCCACTGCTGGCCATCCACAAAGTGGAGGAGCCACTTCCAGTGGGCCGGGGGCTGGCCTGGGTGCAAGAAATCCCCCACCGCGAGTGCAGGGATCCCGGGCTCAGCCCCCGGAGCATCTGAGCCTTTCGCAGGCAGCTCAAGTGCCTGGAATAATGGGGCACAGACACAAGCACAGATGGGGCAAGGTGCCGGGAGCCACCTCCCAGAGCCGCTTCTCAGAGCCAGGCATGGCTCTCAGAGGACACCCCAGCTCCCCAGGCCTTGTCAGGAACAGGCACAGGGTGGGGTGGGGGGCCTGCAGGGGTGGGACACGGAGCCAGAGGCACAGGAGAGCCTGTCCGAGAAACTGGCAGGAAAGCCACTGGAAATTGTACTGCTCTGTTTGATTTGCCTATTTGTCTCTTGCAATTTATCTAGTATTTCCTGAAAGGTCACTGGGTGGTGATTTCAATATTGTAAAATTTGTAGAGATGCTTTAAAAGAAATGTACAAATTTCACAGGTTTACACTGGCTTAAAGGTAATATATTTTATTAAAAGCATCTATTCTGAGTGCACTTTGGATAGGATTTGGTGACTGATTGGTTAGAGATCCAAAAGTCCTTGTGCTATTAAAAGGTTCGCTGCGGTTCTTTTTTCTGGGGGAGAAGAGGGGTTGGTAAAAAGAAATAGAAATCAAAGGCTTTTGCACAGGTATGGTTTGTGCATGGAAGAGAAAGTGACATGTGAGATCGCAAAATGCTCTCCTGCCTCCTGGGTCCCCGAAGCAAGGAGCTGGGTAAGAAAGACGCAGGTTAAACCGAGGGCTGCTCCTGTGCGGAGGCGTCCAGCTCCCCAAATCTCACAGGACCCCTTCTCACCTCCCTCTCACTGCTCCTCATTAGCTAAATTCAATCTTTTGTCATTCAAAAGAAAATAAACAGGGAGCCGCTGCCGGAGGGGAGACAGCGTCCTTCTATTTGGACAAAGAGGCTTGTAGGCGCAAACACCTTTTCTCTTGGCCCTAGTCAGAATTCCCTTTTTCTCCAAACAGCAGAGCCATTTCCTTCTGTCAGCCGGGTGATGCACCGCTTCCTGCCAGGACAGCTGAGGAATGTGGGGAAATGTCTCCTCCCTCACAGCCTCGGCCTCGGGTTTGCAGGGGCTCTTCCCTCCTTCTTCCCGCACAACCTCTCCTGAACCCCGGGGTCTCGGGCCCCAAACCCGGCCTGGGTGTGTGTGCGCCACACGCCAGCCCCTCGGGCCCTGACCCCCAGAGGCCTTCACGAGAACCAGAGCGTCCAGCCCCAATGCCGCCAGAGGAAGGCCTGGCCACATGCCCCCAGGACCAGCACAGTCCAGCGCCCCTTAAACCCCTGACCTGGGGCCCGTCAGGGAGACTGAGTCATGTCCAAGCTCAGGGACGTGAGAGAGGAAAGGCAGGAGCTTTTCTGGATAAAGATGGGCCACTGCAGCCATGGCAGGTCAGCACTTGGGGTAGACTCACCACGGAACAAAATAAAAACCCTCCCTCCCCTGCTGGATCCTATAATAAGTGGAATGAGAAATCAATTTTTAAAAATCACTCCCATCTACTCAGCCCTCTCTCCGGGTACCTCTCCACATACCCGCATTCTCTCCTTTAATCCCACAAACTCTACAATGGTTCCCAAACTTTGCTGCACATTCATATCACCTGGGGAGCTTTTAAAATTCCCAATAGCCAGGTTGCACCCCAGACCAATTAATCAGAATGTCAGTGTTGGGAATTTCCAGGTGATTCCAAAATGCACAGTTTGGAAAATACCGAGTTGGGTGCTATTATTACCCTCATTTTATTAATGAAGGTTTTGACACTCAGAGAGGTTAAATAACTTGCCTGAAGTCACACAGTTCGTAAGAGATGTAGTCAGGATTCCAGGCCATGTCCCCGTAATTCCAGCATAGAGCCCCACCCCTATATGCTGCAACTTTCTGCAGAGTCTTTCAGCTTTACCAGGTGGTTCCCTCCCACACCATACCCACCCCCAGCTGGGGCAGCCCCAGGACATGGCTTGTGCAAGGATGTGCAGGGCTGGGGAGCATGGGCTGAGTGTGAGGGGCTGGAGGTGCCTGGTCCGTCAGGAGGAAATGTAACCCAGGAGGTTCTGCCCCTTTGTCATCTGACCATTCCATTTAAATTCTCTCCAGAATGAAGCCCTGGCCTGGCCCGAGATGACAGCCAGGTGTGAGGGAAGATGCGTAGTACAAGCGTGAAGACAAGCAAGTACAGGACAGCAGATGCCTTGGAAAAGGTGGGAGTAAGCAAGTGAGGGGAGACACCCTAGTGCTCTGGACCAGAAACCCCAAGGCTCCTGGGCAGGGGCTGACAGATTCTCACTGCTGTGTGACTCTAGGCAAATCACTTCCCCTCTCTGAGCCTCAGATCCCTCCTCTGTGTGAAGAATCCCCAGGGCGGCTGACAACAGTCCTCGGTCTGAGCAGGTGTGGGTGCAGGGACAGCTGTGTTCTCACCCCAGGCAGAGTCCACAGCCATTTCAGACACCCGCAGAGTCCCGGCTTGCAGGACTGTCTGGCCCGTCCTTGGAAGCCTGTGCACCTGCTGCACATACGGACCGAGGACAGGGGCCCTGGGACGGCCCCGCACCTGCCCCCCCTGCCTGGGCCAGCCACGACCCCTTGCAGGCCTGGGGCTGCCTAGTCTTTCAGCTACACTCCCCCGGCCCCACCGAGCGAGGGGGGCAGGAGAGGACGGTGGGCATCCGAAATGACCCTGCTCGCTGAAGACCCCCACTCTGCAGCCCAGCCCCCTGGCCTCTTCCCCAAATGCCAGACAGAACCCCTGATCCCTTCTGATATTAATTACCGTGGTGGGGAGAATAGGCTTCAGAGCCAGAACAACTGGTCTAGAACCCCACCTTGACTTTTCCTTGCCATGTGACAGAGCTTCAGTCAACCTATAAAATGGGGGGGTGGGGGGGAGGGGAGTCTTCATAAAGTTGCTGTAAACATTAAAAAAGATGATGCATGCAAATAAGCGGCTTAGCACCCGGCTTGCCACTCACTCTAAGAACTCAATAAACGAGAGCCATGAGAACTTTTGTATGGCCATGGTCCCAGGGCCCTAAGGCCTACCACACTTCACAGCGTGTGGCACGGACCCGAACCCCAGTCCGTTTCAGCCTCGACCTGCCGTTCAGCTTCTCCGGGAGCTACACATGGTCCCTGGCACCCCTGCCCACCCCGCAACCAGGGCTGGCTCCCAGCATCCACCGTGCGAAACCTTCCCTCTTTCCCGGGACCAGGAAGCTGCCCATGCAGAGAAGTGTCAGCACTGACCAAGAAGCCACCCAGCGCTTCCGGGTCCAGCGTGCCTCCACGGCGGGTCCCCGGACGTCCCGGCTGCTGGGCAGCACGCACCAGAGTCAGGCCTCGAGTGTCCTCAGTTCCAACCTCAGCCCTCTCCAAACCCAAAGTCCTGAGATTAGCAAGGACCCGGCTGGACAGCCAGAGGTTGGAACCCTTCAAAGCAGTGATCAGCTATGCCCCAGAGAGGGACAAGCCCAGGACAGGGGCTCGGCCAGGCCAGGGCGGGGGAGTCCTGTCCCGGAGACACCATCTCCCTCTCGCTTTCCACAGAGCCCGAGAAAAAGGCCCTGGGTAATAGTTACAATTCCAGACGGCACTTAACCTAGTCCATCACCTTGGCGAGACAGGCGGGAGAAATAACGACCCGGGGGACTTCTCCGGGAAGGCTGTCTGTACACAGGGGGGTGGCTGTGAGATTTAATGAGACTGTTCCCCAGCAGAGGCGAGCACAGGGTGGTGGCCCCTGCTTTGGTGATGGCCCCTGCAAAAGGGGGGATGGCAGCACCGCCCAGCCGCAGGGGACAGAAAACTGGCCACAGGAGGGGCATGAGGAAGCAGGCTGAGCCCAGGGAAGAGAAGGGGTGTCCCCGACACACGCAGATCTGAGCAGGTGTCCTCACCCCCCAGCCTCTCCCCTCCCCAGCCCCGCCATTATGCAAATCAGATGACTACATAGATTTGCATAATTCATGCATTATTAGTACGTGCTTTTGTCAGGCTTTTAGACTTTATGAAGCAATTTTGCTATCTTTAATGGAGAGTAAGAGACAGGGTTCTAGAGAGGGATTTTCTGTTCCTTTCTCATTAAGCACAAAAAGTCTCTAAATCTTAATTCGGGAAGAAGGTGAGTGACAGAAAGGAAGGGACTTCTAACCGGAAACCTGGCCAAACACTTGGTGGTCATTTGGGCCACGGGCAGAGGACCTGGTCCTGCACCGGTCATGTCAGGTGCTGTCGCGTCTCTCACACATGCAGGCCACGTGAGGTCCTCAGTGAGGAAGAGGAGGTAGCAACGCCAGACAGGATTATTATTCCCAAATCATCTTGGGTTCTTGGGTGATTCAATAACAACAAAACCCCCACTCTGCATTTGTATCGCTTTTTCAATATTACCAAAGTGCTTTCACTCCGCCATCTCACCGTAGACCTGTCGGGTTGGGAGGGCAGCTTTTTTGTTCCCATTGTAGAGATGTAGAAACAGGGGTCCAGGGAGGTAAAAGTTGCTCACATAAGATCAAACCTATGCTCTCTCTGTATTCTCTCTACATCAGGGGTGGCCAATACCTCACTATTCCTCTGTCCTTCCTTGCCTTGGAATTGTGAATCCTCATGAATCCATCATGGCATGCTTCCCATCAAGCTCAAGCTGAACATCAGAATCCTTCTCAACACAGCCCTTTTGGCAGCTGGTGCCAACTATTCAGAGCTGACACCCCGATGAAACCTGTTGCTATTCCTGTGCTACGACCCGCCAACTCCTCAACACACAGCCAATGCCGTGGCAGTGCCATGAGTTTCTGGGAAGTGGCCGTGGGCTAAGCTACGCCCCACTGCTCGGCTCGGGAGCCCAGACAGCCACCCTGGGGCTGCTCACTGGTCCCAAAAGGGCTCCAAACAGAACCAGATGCAGCTGCCTTCAAGGGCAGATCCGGAAGAGTGACTCCTGGGTGCCCCAGAAGCCTCTGCTCTCCTCAGCGCAAGAGCCCTAGGACACAGGGCCACGGAGGCCCAGCCCGACTGATGCACTTCCGCCTCGGATCCACCTGGGACCAAGGGTGCTGGGACCCAAAATGGACCTTGGCCTCGCTGTTCCTGGCAGGGACCGGCCAGGGAGTTCAGCAGGAAGAGGGGCCAAATATTGCCAGCCTTCCACGCTGCCCTGGGGCCCAGTGCCTCCTCCAGCCCCAGGGACACTCCTTCCTCTCTCTCCATCCACTGAGCCTCCTCCAAGCTAGAGAGAGAAACTCCTTCTGCAGGGTCCCCTCCCACAAGGAAGCCTACTCAAATCGTGGGAACTAAAACCTAGAAGCACTCGCTTTCATCCTTGTCATGCAGGTTAGAGAAATGTGATCCCCACCCCCCACCCTGCCACCTGCCCTCCCCAGCCCCCTAGCAGCCCCCAGCCCACCGGGTGCCCTGACTCCTTCCCTCCCAGCTGAGACCAGTCCCCTCTAAAGGATGGGAGCAGCCTGCTGGTGGCACCTTGCCCACACAGCTGGCACCAGCACGCGGACTGGGGGCTTTCCTTCTGGACTGGGGCCTTTCCTTCTAGATCACAGGGCTCGGTGCTGGCTTCCTGCCAGGCCCGAGGGAGACAGAGACACCCTCTTCCTGCCTCCTCCAAACAGCTTAGACAAGGCATCGCCCAGCCTGAGCGCCCAGCTGTCCCCCCGTCCCCGCCTCTCCTTACTCCCTCGCCTGCCCCGACTCCCCCCACCCCGGTGCCCGGGCCCAGCTCCCGCGGCTGCTGCTCCTGCGGGGCTCAGTGAGTTATCTCCCCGATATTTATATCCCCAGGCTCTTTGCTGGGGGACCGTGAGGCAGTGGCACACCAAGGGGACACGGGGAGCATATGTCCCTGGAGGAGGAGTGCTTTGCTGCGACCTCGTTAGAAGAGCCAGCGCCTGGCGATAATAAAAAGCAGACCGACTGTTGGTCCGTTTTATTATTATTTTACATCCTCTACAGACAGCGCCCCCCTAGCTGCCTGCCACAGAACAGACAGCACCCACCGACCCCCACATACCCTTAGGTACACTGCCGTTAGGGGCTGCAGCCGGTCTCCATAGGCCGGGGCGACGCGTCGGGCGAAGGAAGAGCAAAGGAATAAATGAAATGCAGCGCCAGGCAGCGCGGGAGCCCCCTGCCTTCAGAAACGCCACATTTTTCTAGGCTGCCACATTGAGGGTAATAAAAGCCTTTGTAGCTGCCTTTGGGGCCATTTGATCCCACCTGCCTGGCACATGTACTAGAGCAGGAATTAATGTGTATTAAATGCTCTGCATGTCCCTGGTGCTGTGTATCCACCCAGACCCCTCACGACACCGTGAAGCAGGCATCAGAGCAGCCCCCAAGCCCAGGCGCCCACCCTCACCCACCCACGCCCCTCACGCATACACACACACACGCACACTCACACATGATGCACGGAAGACAGCCAAGCCTAAATATCCCATTAGTAAGTGACGGCCAGGGCTTGGGTCCTGCTCAGCCTGACCCCTCCCTGCCCGTGGGTCCCCTGTGCTTGCCCTCAGGCCCGCCTCGGTCACCTTGCCCTTCTCCTGCCCGGCTGTGCTTCATTCATTCCTCAAGCATGGCCGAGGGCCCCGGGGGCCAGGCGCTGCCCGGGGGGCTGTCCCATCCTGCATCTCTGGGGGTCCTCCTGCTGGCTCTGGGAAGGAAGGCTCCCACCCCTGCCTTCTGGAGGGGCCCTGCGCCTGGGAGGACCCTGCATCTGTTCAGATGACGCAGCCCGGGAAGGAGCAGAGCCAGGGCCTACGTCAGCCATGGACCGCACAGCCAGGGCTCTCCCCTCTCTGGACCCCTAGTCGAGCCAGGCCGCAGCAGGGCCCTGGGCAGACATCCAGCCGGCGTCGGGGAAACGCCATCCCCAGCGACACAGGCAGCCAGGGCCTGGGCTGGCCAGGCTGACCCCACTCTCCCGGAGAGCACACGGGGCTGCCTGCGGTCCCGCCGGCTTTGTGGGAAGCTGAGTCCAAGGTGGATAATAGGGTGATTTATGTGAAGACCCGCCCCCCCCATCTCCAGCTTTCTGCTGCATGTCCCTCCGGGATGTCACAGAGGCCCCTTGAAGCTGCATGTCCAGGATAGGACTGGCCATCTTGACCCCTTCCCAAGTCCTGCCTCTCCCCACCCCATCACATCCAGCCCGTATCTTTTGCATTAAAAAATGTGGTTGCTACTGAGCTAAGAGCATTATACCTGTGCTCTGATTAAGTCCTGTCTCCTGATAATCCTGTGTGCTAAGCGTCATCATCCCATTTTGCACAGGTGGAAACTGAGGTTCCAGGAGACTGGGCGACTTGCCCAGCTGAGGGACCGTCAGTCCCCAAGCTGGGCTACGACCCCAAGGGTGGCTGGCTCTAAAGCCGGCTCTCGGCGCCTGCCGCCTGCCTTTCCAACAAGCCGCTGCTTCGAGTCCTCCCATAGCTTTGAAAACATGCAGGAGGAGGGTGTTTCCTGTTTCCCTCGCCTGGCACAAATCCAGCACTGACGGGTTCCAGAAGGAAAGCCCCCCAGCCAGGGGGCCACCCCGCTCTCTGGGGTCAGCAAGCTGTTTGACGGCTCACACTGCTTCCCATCCTCCCAGGAAGGGCTGGGGGTTGAGCAGGGGACTGAAGTCATCATGCCACAACACTCACCTCGACCCTCACAACCAACCTACAGACCCAGAGTGGGTAACTTCACCTCCCAGAGCCCCCACCTGCTCCCAAGCCTGTGGGGTGCCCTGGCTCCAATATCTACCGGCCCCATTGCCTCTTGCCTGGTTCAAGCTTTCATTTCTCCTTCTCTAAAATGACTGCGATAACCTTCTCCCTGCTGTGCGCTTCCCCCTCCTGTCACCCACCCTCAGTGCTGCCGCTGGATCACGCGACTGCTTGGCTCAAGAACCTTCCATTGCTCCCCTGTGCCTTTAGACAAAAGTCCAGACTCCTCAGCCAGATGTGCAAAGCCCCCATTAGCAGCACCTTATTTCCCTTTCCTTCTCTTCTGAACCCTTCCAGGGAAACCCATTCCTTTGTCCCACTCTGAGAACACCTGGCACTCTCTTTGGGCCTTTGCCCACACCATTCCTTCAGCACAAAATACCCTTTCCTTGCAAACGTGTCTCCTAAAGGCCTTCCATCAAAACCCAGTTCGACCCCCACCTCCTCTAAGAAGCCTCCAGACACTAATAGCCACAGGCACCCCTCAGCAGGATGCCATGCCTGAGCTCCGTCGGCCTGGCCACCCCCTCGGCGGTGCATGGTCCACCCCTGTCTCCCCCAGCTCCTGGGCCAGCACCTGGCATGGACCAGGTCTTGCTGCAGGTTTGGCCGGTGGAATGTCCTCAGAGAGTCCACACACTGGAACAGACTCTTCTCCAGCAGCAGCATGTCCTGTCCATCTCAGAATGAATGCCCATCTCCCAAGGTGGCCACCTGGGGAGTCCTGGCCTGCTCACCCCAAAAGGATCCTGGCTGGTGCGCTCAGCTGTTTCTCCCCTTGCTGGGAAATCTGCCACTCACCCCACTCTATCTCCCACTCACACAGCACGGAAATGATAGCCCTGCATTTTCCTGCAAATTCCATCTTCCCCAAATGGAGACTTTAGCTCCACCTGTTCAAGGAAACACAAAACAAGGAGCAAAATGGAGTCGACCTGGGAAAAAAGTCATGCGGCCCCGCAGGGGCAGAAGGTGGATTCCTGGGGTCCCCCCTCGCCTAAAGTGAGCGTTCTGGTTGCCAGTCCCGCCACCTCCCAATCGCCAGCACGTCACGGCTGACGAAACACTTCCCCGCACGCAGCTCGTCTGGTCCACACCGCAGCGGCACTGGAGTGTAGACGCCACTGTCCCTCCACGGATGAGACACAGAGGCTGGAAAAAGGAAGACACTCCTCTGAGCCGTGGGTGAGTCAGGGCCGGAACTCAGGTCTTCTGACGCCTGGGCCGGAGCCCTCGATGACACAGGGCTGCCCCCTGGGAAAGGGCCGAGGAAGGAGAGGAACCGGAATGTCATGCTGCACTGATAACACAATCCCACCCAGTTTCGCCTTTACACCCACAATGGGCCTAGGAGAATGAGTCGCCTGCAGCAGGGTTTCTCAGCCTCTGTGGCTGACACTTTGGACTGGGTAATTCTTTGTTTTGGGGGGGGCCTGTCCTGGGCATTGCAGGATGTTTGGCAGCACCCCTGGCTCCTACCCACTAGATGCCTAGAGCACACCCTAATTTCCTCCAAGTTATGACATCCAAAAATGTCTCCAGACATTGCCAAACGTCTCTGAGGGGACAAAATCACCCCGTTAAGAGCTCCTGATCTAAAGACACAGAGCTAGGCTCTGCGTCTCATGAAAGGAAGGCCCTTCTCTTTTCCCTACTAGTGCCAATTGTCACAGCAGCCTCACCACAATACCAATTCAGAGGGTCTCCTGGGCACCATCTCCCTCTGGTCCAGGGGTGCAGACAACCTGCCCGTGGGCTCGCCTCACCTTCACCAAGGCAGGAGGAGGGAAACCCACATTTACTGAAAGTCAAGCCACTGGCCTAAGAAGGTCATCCTCATTCAACAGATGGACAAATAAATTAAATTCCTAAAATCACACAGACAATAAGGGCCACGGTCAGGCTTCCAACCCAGGTCAGGAGGCCCGTATACAGGAGGTCTGGGATGGCCAGGGAGGGTGGCCCTGGTCTACAGGCCCCAAGACCCTGTCCATCAGGAAAGGTGCAGGCATGAGACACTGCTGGAGTTGGCAGAGGACCTCAGCAGCCGTCCTTGCTCCCTTTTCCCCACTCTCCTCCCGGTCTCAAAAGTGAACAGGGGGGCGGGCCCCAGCATGGTGCCCGAGAGCCCCACTGGACCCTCTGTGGCTTTGGCCACTCAGGGGCGTGGCTGGGGGCTATTGATTCCAAGCCTGGTGGGCTCACCTCTTCCCAACCGTGGGGCGTGGGGCTGTCACTCCACCCTCTACACTGCCGCTGCTTCCTCTCTGCCCCCCACATCCCTGAGAGTTGAAGATGCTGGAAAATGAGGAGTGTGTGTCTTTCGTGTTTCATATCATTTCCATATCTGTCCATCAAGTCCAGCATCCGAGCCACTCTGGGGGAGCATCTGATCACGTATGACCCTTTTTATTTTTCAGACTGTTCTGGGGTCATCACAGAGGAGGAAGATTAGATCTTGAAATGTGGTCAAAAGCCCAGAAAGATCCTCGCAACTTCCAGTGACCTTCGAGGGGTGAGCAACTTACCTGAATTTTATTAAACTATGGCCAGCTGTGCCCTGAGCTGTCCTCTGGAAGGGGAGGGAGAGATGGGTGAGGGGCTGGGACCCAGGCAGAGCCTTTCCTGACCCAGGCAGCTTCCTCTGACCTCACATGACCTCTGGGCACATGCTACCCTCCTCAGAGTGAAACTGACACTTCTCAAACTCAGCAAGCCAACACCAAATCCTGATCTTCCCCCCAAAAAAAACTGCTTCCCCTACAGTCTTCTCCATCTCCACCAATGCAAATTCCGTCTTCTGGTTGCTCAGCTCAAGATTTTGGCCTCATCCTTGACTTCCCCTTGTCCCCACCCCTGACCCAGCCCCATTCCAGTTCCTCGGGGGTCCCTTCCTTCTGAAGATGCCAAGGGTCCAATGACTCCTCCCATGTCCACCACTGCCACCAGGGTCCCGAGCCGCCCACCTCACCTGGACTCTGGCCATGGTCTCTCTCCCTGTCCCCCTTGCCCTCGCCACCCCGAGGCTGTCCGTTCCCAACACAGCAGCCAGAGTGAGCCTATTAAAATGTAAATCACGTCTTGTCACTTCTCTACTCAAAAACATCCATCTGCTCCGTTCTCATCCAGGGCAAAAGCTGAACTGCTCCCAAAGGCTGCCGAAGCCCTGCCCAGCGGGTCCTCTTTGGCCTCATCCGAGCCCCCACCTGCTCCCCACCTCTCGGCTGCCGCCCCACAGCCCTCTCCGCTGCGCCCCACCCGCTCTAGCCAGTTCCATGGACACTGGCCAGACATGCCACCAAGGCCCTGAGATGTGGCCGGTACATAGGGGCAACTGAATTTTAAAATTCATTTTAATGAATTTAAATTTAAAAACAATACTCCATTCAGTTACGGGGAAACTTTTAAGTCCATTTGCCATAACTTGAGGTGTACAGATCTACTTTTGTAACTATAAATTGTATGCGCTGTAAATACACATTAGGTATTTCCGATGAAGATTTAGTGCCCAAGTAGAAATATGCATGTGAGTGTAAAAGACACATCAGATTTTGGAGACTTCATATGAAAAATGCAATGTAAAATGCTCAATAATTTTTTATATTGCTTACACATTGAAATGATAACATTTGGGCTATGTGGGGTTAAATTTTTTTAAAAATCATTAATTTCACCTTTCTCTTTTGACTTTTAAATGTGGCTACGAGAAAATTTTAAATCATTTCCTCTTTCTGTTGGACACCACTGTATTTCCGACACAGGCCCTTCACTGTGCCGCTCCCCCTTCCTCACAGCTCACTCCCACTTCAACTTCAGACTTTTACTCAAATGGACCTTCTCCTTGGCCTTCCCTGGCCAATCATTTCAAATCACGACGCTCCCCTCGGCACTCCCTCTCCTTCCATCCTGGCTTTGCTTTTCCCCATAGCATGTACCATCATCCGACATAATGTACAATCAACTTAATAATTAATTTGTCAGTTTTATCTACTAAAATGTAAGTTTGCCAAGGGCAGAGATTTTCACCTGTTGCAGTTTTGTTCTAGTGCAGTGCCTGGGATGCCACTGGCATATAATAGATGTTTGTTGAATGAATATTTGTGTCTACTTCCCCACCTGGGCCTCTTGACTGGCTGGAAGCTTCTCAAGGCCAGTACCTAGCACACAGGAAGTACTTGATATGGGGTGTCGAATGGCAGGCTGATCTGTGACCAGTGTCATTAGGGGAAACTGAGGCAGCTTAGCAGAGTCATCCCGTGGAAGGCAAAGGGAACTACTAAAGGTCTTCGAGTTGAGCACTGTCTCCTCCCCCCACGGACCCACTCTCCTTTCTTTTCACTCCCCAGGAAAGGTACCCATTAGCCCGACAGCCCTGCGTACATCAGGAGAAGGCACATGCCCTTTCCATCGATTTTTATTCTCCCAGTGAGAAAACAAGTCTGTTTCCCCTCTGCCAAAAGGCTTCAAGCCATAGCTACTTACATTATAGTAATTAAATCCCTGCTGCGAGGGGGGTTCTGGAGACAACAGGTCTCATGCCAAGGGCTGGCCTGCAGGGAGAAGACAGCGGGAAGAGAGGCTGGCCTGCAGCCTGTCTCTCAGCTGTCTCCTGATGGTGAGAAAATCCACTTAGCCACAGTGTTTTCACAGGTTTTCACTTGTGGGGCAGGAAGATAAAACTTCCCCCAACACACCTGTCTAAAACACGGCCCCTGAACAAGCAGCTCCCTTCAATGGGGCATCACAGCTTCCTTCTGTGTCACTCCCTCGTTCCGTCTGGCCTCACGACCCTCCCACAAGATGGCCAGCAGAATTCCCATCCTTCCCACCCTCACTTCTCCCATTTTCCAGAAGTCCAAGTGGAGGCTTAGAGAGGCAACCGGGCAGAGCCAGGCCAGGCCTAGAAACCAAGTTCCCACTGCCCAGCCAGGCCTCTCCCTTCCCCTCACAAGCCCGGCTGGCCTCTCCTGAGAGCTCAGCGTGGGCCACGTCACGTCCTGCATGGAGGGGCGTCCCCTCTCACCCTCACAGCAGCCTCAGAAGCAGGGCTATGGCTAACCCCACTTAGAGTTCAGGAAGCTGAAGCCACTTCCCCAAAGCTGGACAGCCAGGAAGCGGCAGAGCCAGGACTCCCACTCAGGTCTGCCCGAGGCCCCAGCCTGGCCTCCGACCTCCGTCCAAACTGCCTGCACATAGGAGCAGAGGACGGTGGGAGACAGACAGGGTCAATGGAAGATGACAGGAGAAGTGAAGGCCAGTGGACCCAGCAGGAAATCAAGAGCACAGGGACAGGCGGAAGGAATGGGAGGCCCGTCTCAGGTCTAGAGTCGGTCCCCAGCCATGTGTGGGTGGCTTCATCTCATGTTTGGCGCTGACCCCAGAGCCCAGCCCTGGCACCCACTGGATATGCCTTCATGAGCAGTTACTGACAACAGAGGAGGGCCCAGGGACCAGAGCAGATGGCTTGGCCAGGGGGGAGCGGGGAGGACGTGGGTGGGCTCCTGGGACTGACATTAGAGGGGCCAGGGGAGGAGAGAGGAGACAGAGTTTGCACGAAACTGGGGTAGGAGCCAGGGGTGAGGGAGCCTGTGGGCCCAGGCCAGGCAAACAGGTGATCCTCAAGGAGGGGCCCAGGAGCAGAGGTTCCCCCTAGTCCTCCAGATTTCAGTGACTAAGTCCATGTTTGGAGTTAGCAGAGTTGTCCAATGCGAAAATTAAAAAATAGCAGCTGGTGTTTGCCAAGCTCTTTACATGCGCCCGGGACTGTGTCTGATCATACATGACACATGTTCCCACAAGGAAGGAAACATTGCCAGCCCCATCTACAGACCTGGAAACTGAGGCTCATGGAGGTCATTTTTTTCACTGAGGTAGCACAGCAAGAAACCCTCAGATTAGACGTGGCCTCTCTCTCTAAGCCAGCTCAGCAGGCATGTCCCGAGGTGGGACATGACACAGGGGTGTAAATCTCCCTGGCAACATGGAACCGAAATCCCGGGACGAGCTGGGACCCAGCATCAAGGAATTGAGAAAACCTTCTTGACCAAAATGGGGGAAGAGAGAAACTAGACAAAATAAAGCATCAGTGGCTGAGAGATTTCAAACACAGTTGAGAGGTTATTCTTACGCATTACATAGATATCACTTTTTAGTTTATGGTGCAATGGAGAGGCTGGAGGGAAGTACCTGAAACTGTAGAGCTCTGTTCCAGTAGCCTTGTTTCCTGAAGACGACCATATAAAGATATAACATTTACAATTATAAAATAGAAGAACCGTTTTGGAAAAAGCTTCAGTGCCTACAGAGACACAGATGTTTGGAGATGCAGAAACCCTAGGAGACACCAGGAGCTCAGAGAGCCAGCAGGAGCTAGAGAGAAGCCACAGAGCCACCACAAGACCCAGATGATTGGTGACGCAGAAAGAAAACACCCCTGGGGAAGCTTTATGCAACCAGAAGCCAAAGGACCAGCAGACACCAGCCACGTGCCTTCCCAGCTGACAGAGGCGTAAAGACCCATCGGTCTTTCTTGAGTCAAGGTATCTTTCTCTGCATGCCTTAGTTTAGACATTTTTGTAGCCTTAGAACTGTAAACTTGCAACTTAATAAATTTCTCTTTAAGACAAAAAAGAAATCCGCAGAGCTGGGACACGAGCTACCTGGCACCAGAGCACATGCTGCTATCGGCTCGGCTGCCCCCTCCAGAGCCCACTGGGAGCCTGTACCCAGCCCCAGAGCCAGCCTTTCTCATCAGCACCCCCACGGCTCCAGGAGGCGGTGCACGCCTCTGCAGGGCAGCAGGAGATCCGTGCGCTCTATACTGACAGCATCACCCTCCACCTTCTCCCCAACCCCATCCCAGATCTGGAATCAACCACCGAGGCGCTGGGTGAGGCTGGCAGGGCAGTGAGGGTGGGACAGAAAAGGTGTCGAGGTAGGCACGGTTTGGAGAGCTTGGAGGGAACCAGAAAATCATTTTGGTTTGAAAGAGCCCAGCTAGGAGGTGGCCTGCAGGGATACATCTGCAGCACAGAGCACGGCTCGGGAGGCACACCTCTGGGGCCAACCCAAGTCCACCACTTCCCAGCTGGGGGACCCTGAGCAAGTGACTCAACCTCTCTGAGCCTCAGGGCCACCATCTAAAGTGGGAGTAGTTATGTCTACCTCACTGGATCATTCAGCAGATTAAATGAGATAAGGTTTATGAAAGTAAGTAATAAGCCCTTAATAAATGTTCATTTTCTTCTCCTCCTCCTCCATCTGTCCTCTCTTTTCACTCCTGAAAACACTCCAGTGTTGCTCTGGAGTTGTTTTTATGGAAGGGGAAAGACGTTTCTCTTTTATGAGAGCCACGCATTCTCCCAAGCTGCCCAAGGCGGAAGCATTATATATGATCCATCCACCTGCAAGGAAACCCTCGTGACTCAACCCCAGCCTGGACTTGCTCTCTGCTTGCACCAATTTCATTTCACTCTTGAGGGATCTTTCCACTGCTGGCACACAGCATGAACCCAGTCTGGACCAAATGACCTCCCACCAGGTTCAAAACCATTCCTCCCGCCCTCCCCACCCCATTCCCGCCTGGAGCAGGGGTAAGCGGCCTGGCGGGACCAAAATCTAGGTCCAGCTCAGAGCAGAGCGGCCGGAGTCACAGGCCCAAACCTCACATGATCCCACAGCCATGGAGCTCTCAGAAGAAATAACCAAGGTGTAGCCACCACAGTGTGGCCCAGAGCCCGTGGGCCACTGGAGCCTCACCTCTGCCCTTAGCAGGGGGAGTTAAAATCCCACTTTCCAGCAAACAAGCTGCTGCTGAAGGCCATGGTGCCAAATAGTGGCACAGCTTGGATTTGAACCCAGGTCTGTGTTGAAAGCTGGGGCTCTTTGGGGAAGAGACCGCAGAAAGGAGAGTCCCCCTGGAGGACTCAACTTCTCAAGGGCACCGACCCTGCACCCCCAGGAACCAGAATGGGACCTGTCACATGGGGATGCTCAGGGCATGTTCAGGGAAGGGAGGCAGGAGAAAGAGGGAGAAGGCAAGGAAGGAGGGGGGAGGGGGAAGGGGGAAGGGGGAAGGGGGAAGGAGGGGGAGGAGGAGGAAGGAGTGGAAGGAGGGAGGAGGAGGGGGAAGCGGGGGAAGGGGGATAGGGAGGAGGGGAAAGGGAGGAAGAGGGGAGGAGGAGAGGAAGGGAAGCGGGGAGGGAGCTCTAACACCCGGCACTCTGGGTTCCAGCTATACCTTTACCACTTACGATGCCGAGAGGCCCAGAGCAAGTCCCGTAACTTCTCTGGGCCTGGGACCCTGTGAGAGGAGGACAAACCCTGACCTGTGCAGGGAGGAGGCCTGGGGGTCTATATGCCCCACCCCCGCGCAGGGGCACAGCTGGCTGGCCAGTGGAGCTTGGCCATTCGGGGCAGGTTTGCTGCCACCCAGGCCAGCGACACCACCCGCTGAGCCCCGGGTCCTCTCACCCACCCATCCTGCCCCCCAGAGGCCCAGACCAGAGCCACCTGCCCAGCCCACGGCCCTGCGGCGGGGAGAGGCGCACTGGGCCTTCCGACACGTCGGTGCTACTCGGGCTCAAGCGAGCAGCCCACTCCCTACCCACCGCAAGCCGGGAAAGCGAGAAAATGGCTCAGCCCCAATTTGTTAAAATCAGAAATCTTCTCAAGAGGGAAAAAAGGCTCTGCAAAAATCCCGGCCTGTGGAAACTCACGAGGAGGCAGGCGGGTGCCAACCTGAGCAGAGGCCAGGGACGGGCCACCCCTTGTGGGAAGCCTGTGCTGTGCCAGGCTGGCCCTTTACCCCACCACCATCCTCACAGGGGCTCACTGGTGAATGCCGGTGTTCCCATTCACATATGGGGAAACTGAAGCCCAGAGAGTTTGAGCCACTGGCCTTAAGGTGACCGAGCTGTAAGGAGCTGGACCCAATCAGCGCCCGGCGCAGTCTCTCCCCGCCCCCCACAGGGTCCCTTTCGTCAGAGCACCCTCCAGGCCTGTAAGGAGGGGGGCACTGTCCTAGCCACAGTGATTCCTGTTCCCCCACCACCACCAGCATGGGCCTGGGCGAGGCCCCAGCTTTCACGCTTCTCCGCCTCTGGTCTGGAGCTAACCCCCAAGCCACTGCCCCTGCAAGGGCAGCTCTTTTAGCCAGTGTCAGCTCATTTGACACTGGCGCCAGCCTGTCCCTTACGGAAAATGCCCAACAAGCCGACTCAAAAATAACAGATGCCAATTTGCATATTATTTCACACATCATTTGCATGTTATTCATTTAGTGTCACCGAGGCTCTGCTCAGAATACAACTCTGGGTACCCTGAGACCAGGCCTTATGGGAAAAAAAAAAAAGGCTTGCACACGGGGCATGCCCTGCTCCCCCGGCACACGCACGCGCGCGCGCACACACACACACACCTGCTCCTCTGGCCCCTCGGCTCCCGACCAGGGAGGTGACCAACCGCCACCCCTGATGTCTCAGCACGGCGGCGGGGCACAAAGAGGCTGGATTTAAGAAGCCCCCGCAGGCCCCTGGCCTCCAGGAGGCCCTCACAGCCCCGAGAAAGGCTCCTATGTCTCGAGACTTGGAGGAAAAACTGCGTTCTCTCGAATCCACCTCGGGGAGGCCCTGGCACTTCCCTCCTCCCTGGTGCCACCCCAGGCTGGCCTCCCGCTGGGCCTGTGCCCGGTCCTGCTCCTTCCGCCTGGGCAGCTGCGGGGCCCTGACCGCCCCCCAGGCCTCCCGACCTCCGGTGGCCCCGCGGGCATGTCTTCACCTCTCCCCTGCCCAGGCCGCGGCCCCCCGGGGTGAGTGTGGGGCGACTGAGCGCCAAGCGGGGGTGGGGCAGGACACCCCGCCTCCCGCTCCCTTGGGCAGACCCGCCCACCGGGACCCACCCAGGAACATGAACGGGTGGCTCCACGCCCCAGAGCGAGGCCGCTAGAGCTGGTGACAGGGCGGACATGCTCCGCGTGCCCGCAACTCTTCCAGACCCCCCCCCAGCAACGACACCATCCCCTCTGCAGCCACCAGCTGGTCCCCGGTCTCCACCCTCTGTACTCAGCCACAGGGAGGGCTTACGAGTCCCTCTGGGCAGTCGAGGAAGCGGGCGCTGGGCTCAGTAAACCCCCCAAGGCCCCACCACCGGTAGGCGACCGTGCCGGGATTCGAACCGGAACCCAAGCCCTCAACTTCCACGCCAGGCAGCCTGTGCCCATTAAAGTCACCGCGGAGACAAAGTAAAAGTCATCAGGTCTTCAGGGCGCCCCCGAGCCCGGAGCTTTTGGCCAGTACAAGCACCAACGACATGTTAACCCGTCGCTGTGCTCTTGCCCCCAGCACGAGCCTTGCACGCCCTGCTCAGCACCCGCCCGCCCGCAGCCTTCCCAGGCTGCTCTCCCCGCTGTCCTCCCATCTGTACCACCACGCGGCAGGGCCTCCAAGGGCCCCGCATGGCCAGCTCCACTCCCTACACGCTCTGCCCCCTCGGCCTGGCTCCTAAAGTCAGAAACCACCCCCGGCCCGGCCCGAGACCCTCTGTCCTTCAGGGATCCCCCACCCCCCCCCCGGACCAGCCACTGCCCCCTACAGAGAGCTCCACCCCCCTCACGCCCCCAGCCAGAACCAGGTCTCTTTCCCAGTGCTCTGAGCACCGTGCAATGTAGCAAGGCCGTAGACTGAGGCCCAGCCAGGGTCCGGGTTTTGTGGGAGCACATCTGACACCTCCTCGGGAACGAGAGCTGGAGGGCCACAGGCTGCTCATCTCTGTGATGGGACGCGATAAACTTGTGCTCCGCGAAAGATGACAAAGCCACAGAACAGGAAGCGAGCTTGGCATCAGAGTCCAGCTCTGATTTTCAAGCTAGAGGAAAAGAAGCCCAGAGGAGTCAAGCGATTTGACAGAGGTCACACAGCTTAGAAGCCAGAGGTGGAAGCACCTCCTTGGGGCCCCTTCACGGGCCTTTGGTCGGCATCCACTGCCGCTGGCGGAGCTGAGCAATGCCTGTGGCACAAGGCTTGGGCAGGGAGGTAGGAAAATGGGACTCTAGGGTGAAGAAGAAAATCTAGAAGTGGGGCCAGAGAAGCCCTTAAAGGTCTCCTCTCTACTTCGGAACAAGGAAACAAGCACTAGGTACTAGAGTCCTTAGCTCTCGTTCTAGAACCATCTCTCCTGAGACAGCCACTTGACATTAGCTGAATGACCCTCTGCAGTTTGGTTTTGTCATCTGTGAAATGCAGCCGACTGTACTAACCCCAGAGCCCTCGAGGAGCCTGAGACACAGCATGAAAACACTCTGTGAGATGTGAGATGCTGAGTCCATGTGGAAACTCCCAATGCGCAGCGGTTGCGGACAGTGCTGGAGAGGGAGGTTAGGGGAGGCGGCGAGGTGAGACAGCTGCTGTGGGATGCATGCTCACTGCCAGGTTTGGGTCGTGTTGGCTCTCCAGGGGTGGCGAGCCGCTCTGGGACTGAGGCGGGGGCTCACGTGGCACTCAGGCCCACGCAGAAAGGGCTCTTATTCTCTCTAATCCCCATGTGGACACCTCTCACAGCTTTTCCATCATCACCCCAAAGACAGCACTGTCAGACCCCCAAGTGAGAAGGCATCCCAAGGGCTGACCAAAGAAGCCCCCAGAGGCCCACTCTGACCCCAGGCACCCCTCAGACTATCTTCTCTTGGTACTAGCCCTAGCTCCCTCCCCCACCAAGCCCATCCTACCCAGCTCTCCGCCAAGTTCCTCCCTCCCCAACATTTTGCATCACGGATCTCAGGCCCATAACCCTGATTTGTCTCTTTTAAGAGCGATAAGTAATTTTTCCAGGAGCAGCAGGCAAGGGAAGAGGCACGAACTTAGCTGTCCAGCGGGCCTGGGTTCTTATCCCAGCACCACCACTCGATAGCAGTGTCAGTGTGGTCCAGGGATTTCATCTGCGGACAGCAGCCGGGACCACGTCCGACTTCCAGGACGCGCGTGTAAGGCAGGTCCGGTGCTCGGCAAGCGGCCCTTGCCTTCCCCTCTCCCATCACCCCACAACATCATGAACCAGCTGCCATTTTGGGCACAACGGTGAAGCAGGGGTCCCTGCCCCGGCCCCTCCTCCCCTCCTTTCTCCTAGACCCCAACTGAGCTCCTGGGGTGGGGGAGTGACAGGGTGGAGGCAGCAGGGACCTGAAACCCATTAGCCTCCTCCGGACTCTCCTCACCAGAAGAAAAAGCACTAGAATTTTCCTACCCACAGCTCCTGAGAACAGCGGGATCTTAGAATTTCCCCACCCTCATTATTTAAAGAGGAATAGGTGGCTTTCTCTTTTTCTCTCTCTTTCTCCCTTTGGGGTTTTGAAAGAAAGGGAAGAAAAACAGCTCCGAATGAGCACGCTGGCCTGCCTGCCACCGAGCTGAGTAAAGCGGTATTTCATCAATGCACACCCACCCCCGGCAGCCCCGCCATCACTCCCTCTCGCACTCACACACGCTCATTTTCTCCCCCAAAAGTGCTTTACAAATAACTGCAATGAAACCAAAACCCTCCAGTTTTGTCTTACATTTCCATCTGCACTTCGGCTTCACTACAGAAGCTACTCAAATTCCTTTTTCATTTTTCCTTTACCTTCTATTTTTTTTAAAGCAGCTCCTCGAACCACGTCCTCACACAGCCCCTTTCCTGAAAGCTCAGCCAGGGAAACGCCAGGCCATCCCACCGCTTGTTAATTGGCCTGTGCTGCAGATAAATGCCCCAGCGCTCATGCCAGGGCCTGGGCCACGGACAGGGGCATGGCTGCGAGGCCGGGAGGACGGGTGCCTCCCGCCATCTCTCCCCCAGGACAGTTATAAATAGAGGAACAACACGCACAGCAGAAGCATATATGAAAAGTTAGCTGTCCCCTCTACGGGGTACAAACGCTTGCCTCATTTGCAGGCCGTCCACACAGGTTATAAATAAAATCAGCACCACCCAGGTGAGAAAGGGGCCTCGATTTCACGCTCCCTGGGCAGCTAGCCCTTGTCCTCCTCTGGGCCAAGGGGAGCCCTGAAGATAAGACACACGCCTGGGGGCTCTTGGCAGGTGGCGTTCAGGCTCCTTTCTGCAGCTAAACCGTTTATAAAGAGTCCCCGGCCTTCTGCAACCCCGACCTGCAGAAGGTCCAGGGAAAAGGGTCTGTCTGATTCCAGCTTCCCCCACATGCCTGAAACCACAGCCCCCCCAAATCAGGACACCTCCGGGAGCCACCCACCCGCCCCAAAGCAACACTAGGAGCAGACCAAACCATCGACCAGCCCAGCCCGGGCTGCAACCCTGCCCTTCTGGGGGCAAAAGCCCCGCACCCAGCGCAGGGCAGAGGATTGGAAGGATGGGGACAGAGATGCCACTCAGCCATTCGGGCTGACCTCTGCGAGGTCAGCAAGGAGATGGGCAAGGAGTACGCCCCTAAGAGACACCATTCCATTTGGAGAGGGAAGGGCCAGGGCCCTGGGCACCCCATAGGCAGCAGAGACCCCTGCCCCCGCAGGGTGCCCTCCCACAAGGTGGTGTGAAGGTGGAGTAAGCGGAGGTGAGAAGGGGGCCAAGCACAGGGCAGGGCGCCCGGGCGCCTTCACAGACACACAATCCTTGGCCTGGGGCCTGGGGTTACCCTGGCGACAAGACCACACAGGGGCCGTGGGGGGGCCGAGGGGCAGGAAGCTGGCGGGGCCTCCAGGAGGGGCAGGAGGGAGACAGAGGATGGGGTGTGCCTGGGGAGGGGGCAGGATGTGAATCTTGGGCCAACCGAGAGGCCAGGGTGGGGAAGTGGTTTGTGGTCGTGTAAAAATGGTGGAAAAGGAGAGTGACTCTGCTGCCCCAGCTTCTTCCTGTCTCCCCTGAGGCCACGGCACCCGGCGGCGCCCGAGGCTCCCAGGAAACAAGGCCCTCGGTGACCTGCCAGCGCAGCACCAGCAGGACGGCAGAGGGAGCCCACAGCCTGGGGGCGTGGGGCCCAGGCCAGCCTTTCCCCCGGCCTTAACTGTCTTCAGACCTGGTGGAGAGAGCACAGCCGCAGCTCAAGGCAGTGGGGTGGACGCACCCCAAACCAGAACTGGGGAGAAAATAAGAACACGGAAAGGAACCTCGGAATCCCCCAAATCCTCACTGCCCTAACCCTGACCTGCACGAGGCAGGAGGACGGTGCCACTAAGACTTCTCAGCAGAACTCTAGCCCTGGCCTTGGCACGATGACAACCTAGTAAACCCACCTATTAAAGATCTAACAAGCCTGGAGTCTTCATGCAGCTCAGGGGGGCCCAGAGCTATCGGGAGCCCCACCAGGGCCATCTCAGGCACCCCTCGGCCTCACGGCCCCTCAGCCTCAGGCGTGACCATACACTCCTCGCCTGTCACCTGACCTCACCTAGGACCGAGCCCCAGCTCTCGGTCAGGGCTGGCAGCCCCCAGTTCTCAACAGAGCTTCCTTCCTTCGCCAGCCTGTGAGGTGGGAGCCAGGGATGGTTCTGTCCCAATTTCGTCCATCCTCACTCTGGTTCCGTTTTGCATTAGCTTTGTCCCTGCTCACGGGACATGGCTTGTTCCTTCTTAAGAGAGCCAGGCCTGCATGGCGAAACCCTCCACAATTACAGTCTACCAGTCCCAGGTGAGCAAACAGGAAGGCCACCGGCCCATGGGAAAAAAGCAGAGAACTTCAGAAAGCAGCAGCTCAGACACAGGGTTAGCAAGTTTCCAATCACTTAACCGGGGGCAGAGGGGTGGGGGGCAGGAGGGAGGCATCTCTCTCCCAGAGGCCTTTGGTGGAAAATGTCATCATCAGCACAGAATTGCCCAATCTGCCTGGAGAGCCTGAGGTCAGCCCATCCATCCTCCTGCCTCCAGACTGGTCACCAAAGCCAACCAGACCCGCAAAGAGCTCCAGCAAAAGAGGTTGTTGGCCCTCCTTCCCCACTGCCTAGGGTTGTTCCAGGTGCTGCTCCCTCCTTCCAGCGAACCCAAACCCTCTCTGCACAAACAGACCCAAGTCAGACCCCAGCCCCTGCTCGGAACTTCTCCCCTCCAAGACACAACTTCTCACCCCATTATCCCAACATGATAAAGACCAACTAATTCTAGAGACAAAGTCAGTCAACAGAGAGAGAGGACATCTCTTTTCCTTTCATCATCATCATTACTATTGACAATAAAAATAGGGCCCATTTGTTGGGCCAGTACTGTAGAGGTGCCTCACTCTTGCCTTATTTAATTCTCACAACAACCCTGTGAGGGAGGAATGGTCCTCTCCATTTTACAGCGGGGGAAACGGGCTCCCGGAAGCCACAGAACTTATCCAAGTTCACACAACTGGAAGTGGCAGAGCTGGGCTTCAAACTCAGATCTGATTCTTTAAAACTATCCCACTGACCTCCAGGAGAAGAGGGAGATGTCTGCCTTGTCCCCTTCTGTCTCTGGAGGGCCTGGTCCATAGAAGACACCCAGAAAACACTTGTTCCCTAAGTGACTCAATACATGGATGGAAAGATGGGAGGACAGGGTAAAGCGAGTCCTGCTAGCACCACCCACACCAACCCCAAGGTGCACGGGCAGTGGCCATCTCAGCCCTGGAACAGGCAGAGCCTCCCAGCTGCTGCCCCTTCCACGCTGCCATCAGCCAATCATGCTGTCAGCGATTGAGAAACAGGTGACACCCATACCCGAGGTCACCTCACCCTTTGCTCACCCAGAGTCTGCCTTCTGCGGCTCTGGGAAAGCCCCGTTTCCCTGTGTACTGTCAGGGATGGCAGCTGCTGCACCCTGCCGTGCCCTGGTCACCCTCCCCTCACGCTTAGACGAGTGTGTGTGGGTCCCACGCCGGGAGCTGTGCACACCCACTCTCTCCTCCCCGGAGGCCCCGGCCGTGGGGGTCGCTGAGAGAGGAGGGGCTGGTGTTGCCCCTTCCCCTCACCCTCCAGCACTGGGGCTCACTTCAGTTCCCCCTGCTAGGGATCCTGGGCCCTGGGGGCGGCTGCAGGGAGCCAGGGCCGTGCCCGGAGCGCCCAGCAGGAGAGGCGCTTCTGAGAAGGCAGCGAGCAGGAGAGCTGGCCCTCCGAGGCTCATTACCGTGAATGACTAAGTGAGCTGCGATTTCCAGGGGAAACCCCTCTCACTTGTGTTCACCGAGGGGCTCCGATCCTTGGGCTATTTGGATGAAGGCGGTTTCCAGGAGCCGCCTTTTCGACCGGGGTAGCCCCCTCGGGGCGGCTGGGTCCCTGGGGGGTCCCTCTGGCTCTTCAGATCGTCTGACAGTTCCGCCCCGCCCGTTTCCGAGGCCCGGGCCAGCCGACCCATCCCTGGTCTGAGCGGGGAAATCCGATCAAGCACCTCCGAGGTTTCAGCGGCTGGATTTCAACAAGGAATGTGACAGCCTCGCAGCAGCTGCGCCCTGCCTGAAACAAGCTCTATTTGAAACCTCCAACAGCTGAACCGCTCCCAGCTACCCGCCGGCCAGCCTGGCCAACCCCTGCCCAAAATGACAAATACATAGAGAAATCCAAGCAACCAGCAGAGACACATATACCAACAAATTGGGGGGTGGGAATACTCAATATAGTGGGGGAGGGGGGTGGGAGGGGAATCCACTTGTCCAACCATTCCCGGGGTCTCCACACCCTCCGGCCAGCAGCAGGAGGCCCCCCCGCAGGCAGAGCATGGACAGAAACCCACCTTCCTCGGTCCCCACGCCCCTCGGGGGCCGCGATTTCCAAGCTCCCTCTGGGAGGGGGACCCCGTCCTCTGCGTTGGGGGGCTGGACACCGGCTGGAGCCGAGGGGCCGGCTCCCCTGCTGCAGCCGGTGCCTGCCGTCTCCATCTGTGCATGCCCTCACACACTCACACTCATCTTTATTTATCCCGAGGAGGAGCTGGGGTGGGAGGGGAGAGACGGGGGCGCGGGCTCGCGGGGAGTGCCCGGAAAGCTCTGTCGCCCGGCCCGGGGAGCGCCACCGCAGCGCCCGCCGCCCGCCCCGGGTGACACCTGTAGGCATTTTTGTCGGGGGCTGTTTATGAGGCAGCAGCGGGTTTATTCTGAGCCCTCCTTCCCAAGAGACGGGCTGCTGATTTCCTCCACCTATATTTTTACCCGGATGCCCCGGGGAGACTCAGGTCACGGGTGCATTTCTAATCTGCCCTGAGAATCTCCTGGGGAAGAGGAAGGCAGGAGAAACTTGGGGAGAAGGAGAAGACGGGGAGAGAAGGGGCTGGGGAAATGGTACGGGATCCCCACCCCCCATCCAGACATTTATTTCTTTTTTCATCCTCGGGGAAAATGGAGTGGAGCAGGGAAGGGAGGGGAAGAGGGGGAGTCATAGGAACTGGCAAACACATCAAGGCAGAGTGTAATTAACTGGTGCGTTAAGCTGCTGGGTTATGCCTCAGCACAAGTGAGCCGGGAGTAGAAATGATTTCTCAGAAGGGATTCTTTAACCCTCCCTAACACACAGTCTGCAGATCAGACACAGTGCCTGGGGACGTCTGCACCCCCACCCCCACCCCAAAAGAAAGCGAGGAATGAATTCTCCCGGGACCAAGAAGGAAAACCAGGGAAGTTAGAGTATTGGATGCAATGGTGCAAACGCCTCTCCCCCCCCACCCACCCCGACCTCTCTCCCTCTCTCAACCTCTGTCTCACTCGCCCGCTCACTCGCTACCTACATATGCCTTTTGTTCAAGGTATAAAGAGAAGCCGCAGCCCCTACCTTTGAGTACAAACCCCAAGACAGCTCGGTCTCTATCACCATAACAACAATTCCAAACATCCCAAAAATCAGAGCATAGTCACTCAGTCGCTTTCTCTTTTCAAACAGGGCCCTCCTGTGTCCCAGCTTGTAGCCAATGTTTTGGTTTTTCCGCTTGTTGGCTTTGGGGAAGGCGGTGCTGCTGGGGGTGGGGCCCGCGTGCTGGTGGTTGTGGGTGGCATTGGGGTGGTGGAGCAGGGTCTGCTGGGCATGGTTGTCCTCCCGGGAGGAGATGACGATCTCGGGGGGGTTGCTGGGGCTGAAGAGCTGGAGGGGCTGGCCCTCGGGCTCAGCCTCGATGAGGTTCCTCCGGGAGGCGCTGAGGCGGCTGAGGGGCTTCATGACCCCTCCACTGTACTTGCAGGAGCTCATGGCGATCTCCGTGAACGGGTTGCTGTCCCGCCGGTGCACCAGGGGGCTGGCCTGCCGGTGCCGGCCGCCTCCACCAGGCCCACTTGTGGCTGTGGAACTTGGAGAGTGGCCAAGCAAGTGGTCATTGAGATTGAGCTGGCTGCCTTGCCGGGAGGAAGGGTGGAGGATGGCGGTAGAGTTGGACGAAGGGGGGCCCCTGAAAGCAGTGGGAGAGGAGTGCAGCAGGCCGGGGTGGACGGGCTGGCTCTGGAGTTGGGCGAGCTGAGACAAGGGATGCGGTGGCTGCTGCTGCTGCTGCTGCTGCTGCTGCTGCTGCTGCTGCTGCTGCTGGAGCTGCTGCTGCTGCTGCTGAAGCTGCGGAGGCTGAGGCTGCAGCGGGGGTCCCGGGGGCTGCTGGGGGGCTGCTGGGGGCGCTGGCGGTGGCGGCGGCTGCTGTGGTTGCTGCAGTTGGTGCTCATCCCCGGAAGACGGACAGGGGCACTTGGGGTCTTCATCCAGATCCCCCACCCCCGAGTCATGGAAGTGCCCAGAAGTGTCCATCCTGGGGCCAGGCTGGATTCCCTGCAGCACAATCCCCCACCCCAAAGCCACTCTCGCTCCAAAGATGTCCTCAAAGAAAGCCAGGCATCCGGGCTCCCCCACCAGAGTGTCTTGGCTTCAGTCTTCTCTCTTTGGCTTGCTTCGGTTCTCTGGGGCTGCCTGTAGTCCAGACGCTGCCACTCAAGCATGCATTGTATCGGGCAGGGAGGAAAGGCAGGAGAGGAGCTTGGAGGAAGAAGAAAGGGGGAAGAAAGAACTCTTGTCTCAGGAGATGGTCCTCTAGCAGCGCGTGAGGCCAGGCTCAGCTTCACTCCTCGCTGGCTCGATAGCTTTGCTCTCCTCCTCCTGCCACTGTTATATTGTAAGCCAAGCCCACTTATTAGCAGCTGGTCTCATTGGCTTGGCTGAACCCTCCAACCACCTCCTAGCTCCGCCCCCCGCGTTGGCTCCTCCCCTGGGGCGGGGGCCTGCCGCCCTCGGCTCCGGTTCCCGGCGGCGGTGCGGCGAGGGCTGGGAGCTGTAGTTTTTGCTTCCCCACCTCGGAGCTGAAGCCGCTGCCCTCTTTCCTCTGACAGGTACGGCAGAAAACGACAAGCCCACGGCGATAAGGGAATTAAGGGATGCACGCTCCCGCGGGGCGGTGGAAAGGGAGAGGCAAAAGGCCTCCCGGGGGGAGCGGTGCATCCTGATGTGGGTGGGGGGGGGGAGATAAACATTTTGTTTAACGGCCAGAGCCTAGGATAGGTTTTTCCACCCGGATTATTTCATGACATCCTCCAAACACCCAAGGAAGTGGGCGTGCGCTCCCATTTTACAAAAGAAAGCTGGGGCTCAGAAATGTGGGGTAACGCCGTCAAGGTCACAGAAGCAGGAAGGGACCCCGGCACCCGATGCCAGGTGGAGGGACTCGCCTTCCACTGACCGAGCGCCTGCAACGCGGGTGCAGATAGATGCCTGTTATTTCTAACTCTCACATCAACCCTAGGAAGATGATGACATCATTCTCCTTTTACAGAGGAAAACTGAAGGGAAAAAAAAAAAAACACCCAAGCACAGAGAAGTAACTTGCCAGACGTCACCCGGCTTGTCATTAACAGTGCCAAGATTTTGAACTCGGGTCAGACTGACCGCACAGCCCTCTACGGACTCCCGGGATGCGTTTCCACCGTGGCGCCCAGCAAGGAGTGGTCGCTAAGTAAGTGGTGCTCCAATGTTGGGTGGGAGGAGCCAGAGAGGAGCCAGATGCGGGATGTGTGGGGTGGAACGTGGCCCCAGCCCTTCCCCGGCAGCTGGGCGTGGAGTCTCCGCTGAGGTCTGGCAG
Source organism: Myrmecophaga tridactyla (assembly GCA_004026745.1). Lineage (NCBI taxonomy): Eukaryota > Metazoa > Chordata > Mammalia > Pilosa > Myrmecophagidae > Myrmecophaga > Myrmecophaga tridactyla. The sequence goes on along the minus strand of PVIY010020261.1, from coordinate 4,728 downwards.
GAAGACTGAAGACCCCCCCACCCCCAGGCTGGCTTCCAACATGCTTTGCCCCCCAGGGGCGCTGAGACCACGAGAGCTGGGAACAGCTGCTGGCTTCCCGGGTTCAGGACTATGGTCATCAAGTATTTACTAAGCTCCCACTGTGTGCAGAGGGAGTTCCAAAGCAGTGAGACCAGAGCTGAATACATTTCCATTTCTAACAGCCGCAGCCTTAGGGACTGTGGCAGGATTTCCCAGGCACACCTGGGGTTTTGAAAGGAAGGCATCATCCTGCCTGGCTCCTGCTTCCCCCTTCACCCTTTGGTCTTTGTCTAGCCCCTTCCGTGGATGGGAAGGGGGAGGAATAGAGAGCCATGCACACACACATGCACATGCACACATGCGCGTGCACACGTGTGCAAATATGTACACAGGGCTCAGTGGTGTGTCTGCATGTGCACGCACGGACCCACACACGTGCACACGTACACACACACAATGAATGTCTAAATAAGCTTTCCCAAATGGTGACCGGCAATTGGCCAGGTTGGGGAGGAGCACAGGATGCCCTCTGAATATCATTTCTCCACCTCTCCAATCCCCCTCTCCCCCCCGATAATTGGGAGCTAACTGTTACTTGTAGTATAAGCCACAAATCTGAAATAATTATTCATGCAATAATCTTAATTACTGCTATTATTATTGATGATGTGTCCATTTTCACCCTACTACGAGACACGGTGCCTGGGCTCAGATGCAAACCTGGGGTCTCCAGCCCTGGGTGTTCTCCCATGACCATGCAGGCCCTCCGTTACCTCCACCTCATCCCAGCCCCCCACCCTCCGAACCCCCAGCATGGCCTGCCTTACCTTCCCTGTCCTTCCCTTCTGTCTTCTTGACTGCCCAGCCTCTCCTCCATCCCAGAACAGAGCCACCTATTTGGTTCAAGTCTCCAGATCACATATTTAAGCTTCATGATTTCCTAATGAATTATCATTGCTATGTTGTTAGCCGCGGGAACGTGCTGTTAGCACTGGTACTGTTTCGGGACAGGGGACAAATCAGTCTTTGGGGGAAGACTCCAGGCCTGGGCATTTCCGTGCCCACGCCACCCCTGGAGCCTGCCTTCTGCCCGGGCTGGCCTCTCTGCGACAGCCTCCTCCACCACTCCTCCTGGCCCTTCAAGCTGGGTCTGAATGGCATAGGGGCAAGACCTACGCCAAGGCCAAGGAGTGGAGGTTCACCTGGGAGTGGGCAGCTACCCTGCTGGGAACTAGATGGGACAGTGGCCATGGTTAGAGGCTGGAGTCCGGAGCCCCTCCCTGCCACGTGACGGCTGTGTGACCACAGGCAAGGTGCCGACTCCCTGCTCCTCAGCTCCCTCCTCTATAAAATGGGGCCAATAGGGGTCCCGGCTTCCTGGGGCTTGGGGGGGGATGAGACACAAGTCTGTGGGAAGGGGCTGGCCCACCTCAGTGGGTGCTGGGCGCTACGGGCTCTGGAAGCCAGCTGTGCCCATTGCTCCCAGCTCCGCTTTCAGTGCTGTCACCTGAGAGCTTAGAGCAGCCAAGGGCAGAACAGTCACACCACGGACACCGTCCAACACTGCAGAGCTGGGAAAGAGTGCGCCACCTGTGAAGCACTGACTGGCCACTAGACATTTCCCAGAACACTGCTGCCTCTTTTCGCACGTCATTATATACAGAACATGCAGCCCACCCTTCTCCAAAACGGATGGGGCACTTCCTGTCCTCCTTCACTCTCAAAGCCCAGGCTTTGCCACTCGCTCACTGTGTGATGTTGGGGCAGTGGCTTCACCTTTCAGATCCTCAATTTCTTTAGCTCCGATGAAGCAGGACACATCAAGTCACTTGGTGATTGTAAAGCGCCTACAAGTTTGTGAATCAACAGGCAGCTGTCAATTGTTATCAGGTTCCCCATCCTGCCCTTCAGATCCATTGCCTCTTCACTCCACTGCTGAGTATCCAAATTTCCACTCTGGGGAAGCACCCAGCACTTCCCTTACAACCATTTCTACAGAACAACCCGTGACCATTTCTACAGAACAACCCGTGACTTGAGGTCATCACTCATTTCATGGATAAGGAAACTGAAACATTAGAATGATTAAGAAACACACCCACGGACGGGCCACGGTGGCTCAGCGGCAAGAACGCTTGCCTGCCATGCCAGAGGACCCGGGTTCGATTCCCGGTGCCTGCCCATGTAAAAAAAAAAAAAGAAAAAGAAGAAACATGCCCACAATTATAGTAGCAGAGCTGGAATCAAATCCATGCCTGACTGCAAAGCTCAAGCACTAAGTACTTTCGGTGTCCTAAAACTCATATCAATAGGATTCAGGCTTATTCATATTTATTAAGTATCTACTCCATGACGTACTTGCCTGCCCTCAAGAAGCTTCTGATCATACTGTAGAGACAGGCTTACTTACATGGTATGACAAAGAACAGTGATAAAGATCCCAAAGGGTGGTTGAGACAGTAGAGTTCATTGAAGGCAGGGGGTAGTCAGGGGAGGCTTCATGGAGGTGGTGAGTCTTGAGCCAGACCTTGAAAGATGGATGGCGACTCCTAAAAAGAGAGGCTGAAAAATTAGGCCTTTTCAGTGTGTAAAGATTGAAGGAACAAGTTCCCCAAAGCCAGGAAGGAAGGAGTGGCCTGCGGCCACACCAGCTCCACACCAGGCAGGCTGTTGCTTGGCCCCTCTCTCCCTTCCAGATGCGGTCCTCGCCAGCTCCCTGCTTAAGGCCTGCAGTACCAACTTCTCGGAGTTCCCGCTCTGAGCCGTGCTATCCCACACCTTATGCTTTTGCTCATGCTGTTCCCTCTGCCTGCCAGGCCCTTTCCCTGTATGGTCATCCAACTCCTTTCTCCTGGCCCTTCAAAATGTCACTCACAGGCATTCTTTCTAGGAAGCCTCTCCTGAGCTCCCCTAATCCAGATCAGGGGCCCTTCCTCTGTGCTCTGTGCTTCCCCCTCACTGCCTTTATCATGCAGTGTTTCTGCATTCCCTTCGGGCGTTCTTTACCCCTCTAGACTGTGACCAACTCGAGGACAGGAATGATGTCTTCTTTATTGCTGCACCCGTAGCTCTTATACAGATGCTCCAACAGATACCCATGTGCCAATATTCATAGAGGCATTGTTCAAGACAGCCAAAAGGTGGAAGCAACCCAAACACCCATCAATGGATGAACAGATAGGCAAGATGTGGTATATAAATATGATGGAATATTATTCAGCAATAAAAAGGAATGTGTCCTTGACGTCCAGGGGTGAACGTCTCCCCGGCGGCGTGGGAGATGACTCCCAGGGATGAGCCTGGCCCTGGCACCATGGGGTCAACAATAGCTTCCTGACCAAAAGGGGGAAAAGAAGTGTAACAAAATAAGGTATCAGTGGCTGACAGAGTTCAAGTAGAGTCTAGAGGCTATTTTGGAGGCTGTTCTTAAACACCTCTCTAGAACATCAACCAGTTCCATCCCCCTATCCCGTATTATCGACAGCCCCTTCCAACATGAAAAAGTTAGAATGGGTGTAGCCCAGAATTCTCCTAAAGAGTGAGAGAAAGATCAAAGGTGATGGTGGAGTTACACAGAGAAGGTAGGATTTCACATATGAGTATGATTGCTGAGTCATTATGTTGCTATTTATTTTAGTCTCCATTGTCTTGGAGCAGCTAAAAGTAAAAATCTAAAATTGTGGAATTGTAACCCATACAAACTCTGAAATCTGTTCTACAACTAATTGTTGCGATGTGCTTTGAAATTTATTGCTTTTTTGTATATATATTATTTTTCACAAAAAAGAAAAAAGCTGATAGTGGTGATAAATGCATGGCTGTGTGATGAATTGTGAACCATTGATTGTACAACTTTGGATAATTACATGGTATTTGAGTATATAATACATATCAATAAAAATTTCTTTAAAAGAGAAAAGGAATGTGTCCTGATACATGTTACAACATGGGTGAATCTTGAAAATATTATGTTAAGTGAATTAGGCCAGGCACAAAAGGATAAATGTTGTATAATTCACTCATATGAACTATCTAGAATAAGCAAATTCATGGAAACAGAAAGTGCATTAGAGGTTACCAGAGGCTGGGAAAAGGAAGAATGGGAAGTGATTGCTTACTGGGTACAGAGTTTCTGTTTGGGGTGATGAAAAAGTTTTGGTAATGAATGGTGGTGAGGGTAGCACAATACTGCAAATGTAATTGATGCCACTGAATTGTACACGTAAAAATGGTTAAAATGGCCAATTTTTATTATGTTACCACAATAATTTTTTGAAAAAAGATTATTGAAATTAACCAAACTTGAAAACTTGGAGAGGTCATTTGGGCGCAAATAAGAGGAAGTCAAAGTACTTTTTGCAACAAATAATAACCACAGTTTCCCCATCAGTAAAATGAGTAAGATAGAAGACATGATTTCTAAGGTCCCTCAGCTTTAAAATTTCATAATCTGTGGTCTGTGGAACTCATTACTCCTACCCCGCCCCCTCCCCCAAAGGCAGAACTGACTGAAAATAGACTTAAAAAAAGTAACGATTTGTGGGTTATGTGGCTGCCTCTCCACCAGGCTGTGAGCTCCTTGAGAACAGAGAAGGGATCTAATTAGTTTCTGTATCCCCAGTGCTGAACAGAGAACCTGGCCATGGATAGACTCATTAAAGTTTTTTTGGATGGATGGATGGGTGAGTGGGTAGATGGATGGATGGG
>PVIY010020260.1:0-44364 GCA_004026745.1 Myrmecophaga tridactyla | reverse complement strand
CCATCACACTGTCCGCCTGGACCCCCTCACAGTGTCTGCCTGCATCCCATCACACTGCCCGCCTGTACCCCATCACACTGCTCACTGGACCCCATCACACTGCCCACCTGGACCCCATCACACTGTCCACCTGGACCCCCTCACACTGTCCGCCTGCACCCATCACACTGCCCGCCTGGACCCCATCACACTGCTCACTGGACCTCATCACACTGCCCACCTGGACCCCGTCACACTGCCCACCAGGACCCCATCACACTGCCCACCTGGACCCCATCACACTGTCCACCTGGACCCCATCACACTGTCCACCTGGACCCCATCACACTGTCCGCCTGCATCCCATCACACTGCCCGCCTGTACCCCATCACACTGCTCACTGGACCCCATCACACTGCCCACCTGGACCCCATCACACTGTCCACCTGGACCCCTTCACACTGTCCACCTGCACCCATCACACTGCCCGCCTGGACCCCATCACACTGCTCACTGGACCTCATCACACTGCCCACCTGGACCCCGTCACACTGCCCACCTGGACACAAGTCAAATGGAGACACAGGTACCAACGTTCGGGGTGGTTATGAGAGTTACGTGATAAAATTCTAGAAATCAAATTACCAGCGGTTGAGATTTTTTAAATTATATAACTTCCCAGTTATAAAAGTAATGTTCTTTATGGGAAAATGTTAAAAAGAAAGTAAAAGAAAAAAGAAAAGAAAAGAAGAACCATGCATAATCTCATCATTCACATTTTTAAATCTATCATATGTCACTTTTAATAGAATCGGGATCATACTACATACATAATTTTGTCTCCTGCTTTTTACCCCACTTAACCATGTATTGATTTTCCCTCATCAATATGCATTCAGAAACAATCTTTATATATATAAATATATTTCATTATTTTCTCTTATTATCAATGTACCATATTTTATTTGACTAATTTCCTGTTCTTGGAGGTATAGATAATTCAGTTGTTTGCTATTTTAAACAATGTTGCAATCAGTATTATTGAGCATAAATGTCTGTGGACATTTTGGATTATTTTTTAGCCCTAATTCCTGGAACTGGAATTACCAACTCAGAGGTAGGGACATCCTGAAAACATTGATCTGTGTCACCAACCTCTCCCCTTCCCCTGAAGTCTCTTCTGTTTTATTCTCCCCAAAATAACACATGAAGCGCTATTTTCGCCCACCCTTTCCTGTTATCACTAAAATATGTATATATCTTAGCCTGTTGGATCGGTGAGTAATGGTATCTTGTCTCAATTTGCACTTCCTTGATTACCAATGGACTTGAATATTTGTTCTGTGTTTATTGACATTCCTGTCCTTTGCCTGTTTTCTATTTATATTCATCTTTTTCTTATTGATTTGTAAGAGCTCTTTATGCATAAGAGGATATTAACCTTTTGATGTAAAGTTGGAAATATTTTTCCTAGTTTGTCATTTGTCTTTTAAATTCATTTATGGTTTCTTGGGCTGTGTAAAAGTCTTTACTTTGTACTCCGGTTTACCAGCCATTTTCACTTATTGCCCCTTGTTCTAGTTTGCTAGCTGCCAGAATGCAATATACCAGAAATGGAATGGCTTTTAAAAGGGGAATTTAATAAGTTGCTAGTTTATAGTTCTAAGGCTGAGAAAATGTCCCAATTAAAACAAGTCTATAGATATGTCCAATCTAAGGCATCCAGGGAAAGATACCTTGGTTCAAGAAGGCTGATGAAGTTCAAGGTTTCTCTCTCAAGTGAGAAGGCACATGGCAAACAGTCAGGGTTTCTCTCTCATCTGGAAGGGCACATGGTGAACATGGCATCATCTGCTAGCTTTCTCTCCTGGCTTCCTGTTTCATGAAGCTCCCTAGGAGACATTTTCCTTCTTCATCTCCAAAGATCGTTGGCTGGCGGACTCTGCTTCATGGTGCTGCAGCATTCTCTGCTCTCTCTGAATCTCTCTCATTCTCCAAAATGTTTCGTCTTTTATAGGACTCCAAAAACTCCTCAAGACACACCCAAATGGGTGGAGACACGCCTCCACCTAATCCAGTTTAACAACCACTCTTGATTAAATCACATCTCCAGGGAGATGATCTAATTACAGTTTCACGCATACAGTACTGAATAGGGATTAGAAGAAATGGCTGCCTTTACAAAATAGGATTAGGATTAAAACATGGCTTTTCTAGGGGACATACATCCTTTCAAACCAGCACAACCCTTGTTTAGAAAATCCGTCCTCATCCTGACTTTAGGTATCGATTCATTTATATTTTCTTTTATTTGTTTCATGATTTTGTTTTACAGATTCAACTTTTTATGCATTCTACATCATCTCGTTTCATGTTATAAGAATTTAATTTTTTTCTTAATAATCATCTCATTCTTCCGATTCTGTCTATTGGGTGATATATCTCCCCCCAATCCCAGTTTGAAAAGGACCTCTCACATACGCTAAATTCTTTTTTTTTAATCTTTTTATTTTATTTTATTTTATTTTATTTATTTATTTTTTAATTTTGCATATGGGCAGGAGGCATCAGGGATCGAACTCCAGACCTCCAGCACGGCAGGTCGGAACTCTGCCTGCTGAGCCACGGCAGCCGCCCTATTTTATTTTTTTAAATACCAAAAAACACAAAGAAAATGCAAACATTCCTATTTTGATCATTCCATTCTACGTATATATAAATTCTTTTATAGGCAAGAAATTATTTTAAATTCTTTTAAAGCCCAGTGTCTCTGGGCCGTTTATTTCTGTTCCATTTTCCTATCCAACCTACTGCTATGCTAGCATTATTTTAATTACAGAAATTTTTATAAAATCTGATAATACAAATCAAACTTCATTATTATTTTCTTTTAAAATATTTCTGGCTACTATCTCTAACTCATCTAGTTAGCCCAGATGGACTTTAGAATCATTTTATCAAGTTAAAACATCTTACTGTTTTTTTTGTTTTTTTAGCGGGGCTGCATGGCCTGGGAATAGAACCTGGGTCTCCTGCATGGAAGGTGAACACTCTACCACTGAACCACCCGTGCGTCCCATGGTTTTTTTTTTTTTTTAGATGAAATCCATATAAATGAGATGATATCTGTAAATGAATTTCTAAAGAATTGACATCCTGACTATGATATTGGGTCTTCTCATCCAGGAACCTGCTATTCCATTTATTTTCTCTCTGTTTATTTAAGTTTACTTTCATATCTCTCTGTAAATATTTGTGGTTTTCTTCATATGAGCTCCGCACTGTTCTTAGAAACTTCATTCCCAGATGTTACATAGAGAGAGAGAGATGTTTGTCCCATCATATTTTCTAATGAATTCTTACTGACAAATATGACAGCTGTTGATTTTTATATGTTTATTTTATATCTTGCCAGCTTACCGAACTTTCTTATGGAGTAGAACTTTTTATGGCTTTCGAAACATGCTGGTTGTCATTCAGAAAGGTTGTCCGACCAGCAGCAGTATCTGGGAAAGCTTTAGTTCTAATTTTTAAGAATCTTTATTAACTTGGAGGAACATGGTCCTGTGTACTATTTCAGTGACATTTCTTTAAGCCTGAGTCTTGGCAGAGTAATTTAAGCTCAGTGTGCAGTAATCCTTGCACATGGAACTCTCCAGAAGCAGTAGACTCTTGTGGTGGCCCTGATGTACTGGAGGGCTCGCTTTTAGGATGCTGTTTGGGGCTCAGAGTCCTGCCTTGTGGGGAGGGTGGAAGGGGCTCATCCTAAAGCCAGGTCTGGGAGCTGATTGGGTAGAGCTGGCGTTAGTGTTGGAGGCTCACAGCCCAGTGTGGGAAACGGTCAGACAGCCCTTGTCCCCTCTAGATCTCTGCAGGACCCTTGAGATTTCCATTCCCAACACAAGAGGACCCCTGGAAGTGAGCAAAAGAGGAGGGAGAGATCTCCCGAAGCGTGGCCGAGCTCCCCGGGCACCGCGTGCCCAGCAGCTGTGCCAGCACCCCCAGATCAAGGACCCGGCACGCGGCTGGGGGCAGGAACCCCCTCCCTCCACCTCCCCCTCCCCCCCACCTCCCCTTCCCCCTCCCTGCCCGCACAGACAGCTTATGCGTATGCCAACAGCAGTGCATTTCCTCCGGGAGGAACAACTCATCTTCCACTCTCTGCTTTTTATGCCAGTTTGAGAAGGTTGTTTTTCTCTCACTTGAAAATCCCCCTCAGAAGGAATATGTTGCCATCAGCAATTCCTCTGTGTTGTAACCATCTCCTGCAAAGCCAGACTGTACGGCCATGCGTCTTCCCCCGATGGAACCAAAACCCATTATCCGTGGTTCAACAAATATCTGAGTGCCTTCTGTGGACCGGGCACCGTGCTGGGCGCCGCGGCCGGCCGGGCCCCGCTTCGGGGAGGTGCCGGGGAGCGGGGCTCGGGCGCGGGGAGGGCACCCGTGTGCGGTGGGATGGGGACGGCGCGGGGACTGGGCCAGGGGACGTGGACGGGAAGGCCAGGCTGTCGGGGTGGCAGCAGCCGGGCAGCACAGGGTCTCCTGAAGGGAGCCTTGAGCTCGGACCAGATTTCCTTGTGTTGTTTGTGCCAGAAGAGTTTTCTCAGCCTCATGCATTCCTGCTGCCAGCAGATGAGAGGAGACAAAAATATCCTCATTCTTCTTGCATGGGGAAGTGGAGGACTGGACTAGAATCTTAACAGGTACTGCTGGGCCTGCCTTCCCCACTTGCCCGGAGGGACAGCAGCGTTCCCCGCATCGCAGCGCCGCGTGACCGGTTCTGAGGGGCTCCTGGGCTGCTGGGCAGAGCTGAGCTAAGTTCTGATCTGAGTCACTCTGGGCCGGCGCATGGGCCCAGCTAAGAAAAGTCACCTTCTGGGGAAGCCAAAACGTAAGTCGTGGGTATTTTCTGACTCACCTTCTCATTAGAGGGACCTTTTGGTTTGCTGAGGAGCATCTCACTTTCAGGCTCCTTAGGACTTATCATGGGGACCTGACCCGGGACAGCTCCCGTGTCTTTAAACGGGGCTTTGTGAGTTCCTTAAGTGGCCAGATCACACCTGCCTCTTCTCAGGGATGGCCACGAGTTGAGGAATTTCAGAGAAGAAAGAGGTGGAAGCAAATTGATGCCATATCTTCTCAGTAAGGTCCCACATGGGGTTTCCTGGACCAGGCAACAGTCTGCTTCTCATCTCTTTATTACCCTTTGGGCACCTGGCCCAGCTGTTAGCGCTGGGGGAGAGAGAAAGGAGGGGAGGAGTGAGGAGCATGGCGGGATACAGCAGGCAGGGGCAGCATGGCCAGGCTGTGGCTGGGATGCCCAAGGCTCAGCCAGCATCTGAACGTGGACCAAACGTGCAGAGGGGGGCCGAGACCCCTCCCGGGCACCCCGTCTCCAGAGAAACGTTGCCTGGATGCTGAGAACTGGGGGCAGAGCTTGGACCATCAGGGGCAGCAGAGACGACTAGAGACTAGAGGCATCCGGAATCCTTCAGAAACCCTTTGACCCAAGTCTCCCGGGCCCTCTCAGAAGCTTTTGTCGTGCGTTTGGCAGAGGGAGAAGTGGGAGCCCCAGGCTCAGACCAGTGCACGGGCCTGGGCCCAGCTCCCTCCTGTGAGAGGTCCAAGGTGGTCTGCCACCTAGCTGCCACCCCTCTGCCAGGCCCAGCGAGGCTGGCTGGTGGGCACATGACCCTCCAGGGACCACTCACCTTCTCTTCAGGAAGCTCACAGCCCCAGCGGTGGAAAATGGCAGGGGCTGGGCCAGTTCAGGTCTCCTTTTCCCACTGCTTCTGGCTGTTCGACTCTCTCCAAGATACCTTTAATGCTATAAACCACCGCTTGTCATGTTGCCAAATTCCTGTGCTCTTATTTAAGCGTGATTGGTGCACTGGATGTTTCTGACATTTGAAGATTACTCAGTTCTTTGGACAATTTTCTCGTTTGCCTTCAAGAAAATGCCTGTGGTTCTCTTTCCTTCGGGGGAAGTGAGGCCCAGGACGCATGCAGTGAACACTTGGAGCTCCAGGGTGTGGGGCCTGTTAGACTTGAGGGCGTGGGGTGTGGCTGAGATACGAGGCTCATGCTTCAGGAAGGAACAGGGCAGCTCCGGAAAGGAATTCACGGAGGCAGTGGGGATAATAGGACCTCGGGGGTAGCCAAGACCCCCACGGGCCCGGGAGGCTGGGCTGGCAGGGTTTTGAAAGCAAAGCAGGTCTTGTGCATGAGACAAGGCTGGGGGAACAGGTAGTAGTACAAGTAAGGGTCAGAAGTGGATAAGCATGTGCTGGCTGCATCCTGCAGAATGGATGGAAACGTGCAGCTGAAGTGCAGCGTTCACGGAGGGGGAGATGCGGCTGGGGAGGTCTGTTCAAAGCCTTTATCCACAGGCGTTGGGGGACATTGCTGATGCTTCACAGGGAGTGACCAGTCCTGGGACCTGCCATCCTCATGTATGATGCCTTGACCATGGGGAGGCAGCTGGGTGGCCCCGAGCCCCGTGCCCAGAGCCCTGCCTGTCTCAGGCTGGTCTCCACAAAAGGAGAAAGATGCAGATGATGTTTAGGTAGTGAGTTTTTCATAAAACTTAATGTATCCTGTTTGAAGTACTGTTCTTTGTTCAAGGATTAGGTTTGATCAGTCATGATGTTTATTGGCAGGCAACGGAAACCAATCCTGGCCAATTGAGGCCGAGAAGGAAGCTATGGAAAGGCTACTGGGCAGCCCAGAGACCACAGAGCCAGGCCTGAGCTGGCCCAGTGAGGCCCCGTCCGCTAGCCAGTGGGCTCAAGCCTACACCTGGACTGCCAGGACCGCTCCCACCAGCCCTGGGTGCTGCTGCTGCACCCTCCCTTGCCCACATGGGCTTGCCTACTCCCTCTTCTTCACATCACTCACTTTTGACTAAAAGTTTAGGTTGGTGAGGCCAGTTGGTGGAGCAAGGGAGGCAAGTATGCTTTGCCATTTTCAGGGCCTGCCCTGCAAGGTCAGCTTTGTCCCCTAAAGAAGGGGACTCAAGCAGGATGTGGGAGTTTCTTCTCTGTGTGCGTGCATGTGTGTTAATTTGGCGCATAAAACATTACTAGTACTTGGCAAAACACAAAGTGGGCAGCCTATGATTTGTCCCCAAGTGTTTTGGAAATTTAGTTCTCTATGAAACCCAAAAGACAGGGAATTACTGAACAAATGTGTCCGAATCCCAGGGCTGCCCCTTCCTAGCTGAGTACATGTGTGTGAGTTGCACAGCTTTCTGAGGCCCGTGTTCTCACGTGCACACTAAAGGGGATACTCCCCACTTCTCAGAGTTGAGATGAGCAGTGAATACGAAAACACGGGCCAATAAGAAATCGGTGATGGTTCCACTGGATGGAGGACTCACAGCTGACCAGAACAGCTCATCTTTCTGCCCTGCACGTGTCCTCTCCTGCTCACTCTCGACCCACAGTCAGAAACCAGCGCGTGTCGACTGCCCTCCACTCAAGGTACCACTTTGAGGGCCTCACTGGTTGTGTGGCTGCCATGAGCAGGTTGGAGAGAGAGAGAAGTGAGTGACATACTGCAGCCTTTGCACTCAAGCGAGGAGGTTTCAGCGTCCGTGGCCTGGCACGCCCGCCCGCCCCGGCAGGGACTGGTGATCGGGTGTACCTATATGTGCCGTCCCCTTGGTGAGGGCGCCGACTGCGCGGAGGAGGCTGCGTTACCCCATGTTACAGATGAAGAAATGGAAGCAGAGGACAGTGACGTCATTTGTCTATGTGGGCAGGCAAGAGAGTCATGGAAGGCGGACATGACCCCCAGAAGGCTTGGGCCCTGAGTTTTCCTTCTCCATCCCCAGATTGCCCGCCCCAGCCCACCGCAGCGCTGCCGGAGTGCTGGCAGCTGTCCAAGTGCCCTGGGTGCTTCGGACACTCTTGTTAAAACCACATGCACTTCCTTCTGCCTGGAACATCCTTTTCCATCCCCGCCCCACTGTGCCTGGATGGGGTAGAGGAGGTGGGGGCTCTGCTCCAGGTCACCTCTTCCAGGAAGCTTTCCCTGAGTACACCCCTCTCCCCACCTGGCTGGGTGCCGCCCCCTTGCTCCGTGGCCCCTTCTGCTGTCTCTTGTGCTATTTATCACTGTGTTAATTTGTTCATCTTTCCTCTCATCTGGACTGAGAGCCGTGTGAGAGCCCTCGGCACACAGGAAACACACCGTACGTGTTTGTTAGGGCGTGAGTGGACCTACACCTTCCACAGTTCGTCCTGCCCACTGCTGCCGTGGGCAGCTCCCCGCCTGGCCTGCCCTCTTGCGTGCTCCTTGGGCGTCGGTGCTGTCCACCCCGAAAGGGGCGACGTGGGCCCAGGTTGTGTTGGGGCCCCCACTGGAGGGGTGAGCCCCAGGACATGCAGGCCCCAGCTGCACCCGCAGGCAGACCCCAGCCCCCCCTGCGCCCCCCCACCCAGCCACGTGTGGCCTTTAGAGAGACAACACGAGAAGCTCTGCGGGGCCGGCGCAGGGACCGCTTTGGTTTGGAAATGTGAGATGTCAGCATGATCTAGTGCCCTGGCCTTTCGGAGCTGGTTTACAGTGATCAGGCGTTTGTTCATATTCAGTTTCTCCCGCAGACTGCTGCTGACACAGGAACTTTCTTCGTTGGTTAGAGTTCGGCCCCGTGCTAAACAGCACCCAGTGGCGCAGGGGCGGTGAGGAGGGGGGGCGCTGGCGGCTGCTGTGGGACTGCGGACACGGTGCCCAAGCGGTCACTCAGGTCGCCCCTGAGTGGCCGATTGCGGCGATCCCTGGTGGGAAGCAGGCCAGCAGTCCCGCGTCCTGCATCCCGGTCCTTGTGAGGCTTAAACCCGAGACAGCGCCAAGCACAGGGCTTGGCTCAGAGCATAAGGTCCCGTGTTAGGTCTGGCGTCCCGGGGCCTTTATTCCAGAAGGTACGCGGGGATGCCACGATGATTTTCCTGGTAAAGGGATATAGAGAGACATCATGATGGGCTCTGCTGGTCTCCTAAGAAGGCGGAAATGGATTGCTCCTTTCTCCTCCTGCCCTGTCACATGCCCCATCTGGGATTTTTAGAGACTGAAGTCATGCACCTCAAATGCTGGCAGATCCCCCCAGAGACGGCCCAGATGGATGGAGTGGGAGACTACCCTTCGTGGGGCCCCGCTGAGATTGTCCATCCACACCTGCAGGTCTCCCTGTCCTCAGACTGGTGACTTGAGATTTTGAACTCTGCAGGTGCTTGCCCACCCCTACCCCCAGGGGGTCTCCGTCCTCTCCAACCCCTCGGCCCTCCTGTCACTTTCGCCATGCCTGGGGTCACTGAGGCCTGGTGGAGTCCCCTGCCCTTCCCGGTGCCCCCTAGGGAAGATGGCCCCGGCTGGCATGGGGGGGACGCTGGCCCGCACTTCTCAGGGCGTCCAGCCTGTGGCCATGTCCTCACGGGCCTGCGGGCTTGTCCGGCCAACCCGGGGGCCATTGTGTGATCCCGGGGTGCAGTGCCAGCCCTGGGGCTCCCGAGAGACATAGCTGACTTACCTCCTTTTAGTCACTCTGGACTTGGGCATTTTATGTGAGTTTCCGGATGTCATCTCAGCTTCATGTATCTGCATTCTCTTCAGAGCAGGTGTTTATTTGCCCTTTCCCTTAGAACCGCTGAGCAAAATTAGTCCTGCTTCTAGCATTGTCCTCGATGAGAAGTCCTGGTTTCGGGGCGGTCCCTGAGGCACGCAGTGGGGTGGAGCTGTAGGGCCAGCGGTCAGCCTGGGATCCAGGCCGTGGCCGACTGCCTTGTGGACAGGCCTTTCTCCGTGTCCCTCGGGACGCATTGGAACTGACCCTGGGGAGTTTGATGAGGGAAAGGACTTGAGGCCCCTCGGTCATTCCCGGTCCAGGGTCCTCGCCCCAGCCCTGCTGCTGACCGACGGGGCTCTGTGCAGCTCCCCTCCCCGCTGCGAGCCCCAGGGACCTCCTAGACGAGGTGTCCCCGAGGCTCGGTCAGCGCACCCCAGCCTCTCGGCTCCCCGCACACGTGCGAGGGAGAGGCCCTGGTGGCGGCCACCGTATGGCTGAGAGGGGCCCAGGCCAGCCGGCCACCGCCGTTGCCCCATGTGCAGCGGGGACGCTCTGGGCCACACTCCTTGTCCACCTTTACCTTTCTGGGGAAAGCCCGTCCCTTGGCCACTATGGAAACTTGCTTGGCGTTTTGTTGCTCCTCAAAGCCCTGCTTCCTCCCTGTCCCTGCTGCCTGGCTGCACTCTTGCACTCTCACCTGGGTTCCCCTGGGGAGACCCGGCAGGCAGAGGCAGGGTTCCCTCAGCGACACCCAGCACCAAGGCTTCCATTCTGGGCTGCAAGGACCTGATGGTCCAGTGGTGTCCTCCCGCCCGCTGACCCCCTGCCTCATCATCTCAGTGCCCTGCCACCCTCGGGCCCAGCCTCTCCTGCTGCCCAGCCCTGTGCACCTTCCGGCAGAAATTCCACAGGAAGAGAGCCCAGTGGACTCTGCCAGTGGCCACTGTCCCCCACTGAGCAGAGCTCTTGGTGACAGGACACCTGCCCTAAGGGCCTGCTGGATGCTGGGTGGACAGTCTTTGGGTCAGGGCCATCCCTAGATCACCTGTGCCCACCCCTTGTTGCAGGACAGCCCTCTGCAGGGTCGGGGGGGGGGCAGGCGCCATGAGAGGACCAGGTAGAGCAGCCATCCTCCTGCCACCCCCCACCCAGGGCCTGCCCACCCTCTGCCCTGGACACGAAGCTGCACCTGCCTCTCCTTCTCCTTTGGAGTTAACAGAGGGAAGTCCAGGCCCTGCCCAGATGCTTCCGTTTTCTCACTTATTTCAGACCTCAAACTAACTTTCTGGGAAGTAGATGCCGCAGTGTTCCCATTTTACAGATATGAAAACTGAGGCTTGGTGATGTGCTCGGTTGCGTGACCCCCCTTCTGACTCCTTCCGTTGTTCTCTACATCGTGTTGCAGCTCGTCTGTCCCTTTACGCTAGATAGTTGCTGGGACCTGTCTGGTGGAACTTGGCTTTGCCTGTAGGCACTGTGGCTGCACCTCCCAGGTCAGATGCCGGCGTGGGGCGGGGCTCCCTCTGGGCGCACCTGTTACCTGAAGGTAGGTGGAGTCAGGCTCAGGCAGCCTCCGCCCTCCCCTCGTCCTCTGCCCAGCTGTCTTCTCCTTGAGGGGAGGGGAGGTTCTGGGACAAAGTATATTCTGCTTGTCCTGGATTTCTGGAAGTTTTAGACAAGTGTGTGTGTGTGCACGTGTGTGTGCACACGGTCAGGGTGTGCGTGTGGACACAGGTGTGCATGCGTGTGGATGCGGGTATGTGTGCATGCGTGTGCGTGTGTACGTGTGCACACGGGCAGGACTCCGCCCGGCCTTCCTGACGGATGACGCCAGCCCCTCGAGGAGGCCCCGTTTCCCCCTCGGTGCCGAGCCGGATCCAGGCCCTCGCCCACCCCGGCAGCTGAATGCCAATGCACCGGTTATGTCCCTGTCTCCTGGAGGATGAAAATCTCAAGTCATTCAACAAAAGCGGCCTGTGAATGGTTCCTCCAGGGGCTGCCTTGCTGGCCTGAGACCCATGGGGGAGCTGAGGGCCGAGCAGAGGGCCTGGGGCTGCCCGGAGGGCCTCCTGGCAGAGACAGGTGTGGCTTCGGGGGTGCCGGGGCTGTGCGGGGGTGCGGAGGGCTCCCTGGGGGTGGGTGGAGCTCCCGCTGGATCAGATGTGTGAGGCAGGCCCTTAGGGCCTGAGGTGTGCAGGACAGACACCGAAGCCCGAAGGACGGGGATCCCCCTAAGGTGTCTTTGGAGACGTGTGACGGGTTGGCGACACGGGGCTGTCGCAAGGGGGTGCTGACCCTCATTTCCAGCTTCGTCCGCAGTAGGTGGGGGCCCCCGAGGCGCATGGGGAGGGGCTGCCAGCCCCCTTGCAGCACAGGCCCCGCTTCCCTGGGTCCCGCGTGGTCAAGGAAGTGTTTGTTGCCTGCCTCCTGCCTGCTTGTGGTGTCTTTTCTCTCCGGGAATGTATGCCTGTGTGAAGCCCCGGGCGGCCATGCTCGGGCCGTGGTGGCCAGGTCTCCCCTGGGACCGGGGAGGTGGCCCTGGGCCCCCTTCTCTTTGCAGATGCAGTTCCTCCTGTCCCCCCATCTGCTGTGCGTCCGCACTTGCATTCACGTCCTCTCTGAGAGCTTCAGCAGCTGCAGAGTCAATGCTTTTTTCCTCTCAAATCCCCCACGACTTAGAGAAGAGCTCTGAACATGTGTTTCCTTCAGAGGGACATGGCCTCTGTTTTCTGGCATGTTTGAGTCCCATGGACTCAGCATGGGGCCGAGCAGTTTCCCACCCTGCCGGGCCTCGCTTGTGCTTAGGGTCCTCTGCCTGAGCTTCTCCATCCTGCAGGGTCCCCCAGGAAACCCAGGCAGAGCCCCATCCCGCCCGGCTCGGCCTCTGCTGCAGTGCACAGGGAACAACGGGTGAAAGCACCATGCAGAGATCCCGCTTACCGACCCCCGAGGTGCAGCCCCTGCACCCTCTGCCGACCTCTCACGTCCTGGGGGGTTCCTAATCCAGGGCGCTTAGGAGCTCCACCAAGGCACCCACTCTCTGCTCACTCGCTTCTCCCCTCCCGACGTCCCCCCGACACCCTCCGCAGCCCCAGCCTGCCCCCCGCGCAGCTCCCTAAAGGATGGTCCCTCGCCCGCCTCTTTTCCACCACCGGTACTTCCAGAACGACCGCGCGGAGCTGCCTGTTGTTAAAGGTGGCAGGTGCGTCTGCTTCAAATCCTGCATCTCTAAAGGCAGTATGGGGTTATTTGCGTAGTTTCCCCTAAAATGGAACTGTGGGAAACTCCAAGCATGAATGTGGGAAGCTCATGGCCGTCAAACGAGCACACTCATGACTCAGTCGCCAGCTGGTTTTTCACTTTGGTTTACTTTGCTCTATGCTTTAAAATTGCTTCTTTATTTGTCACATTTAAAGCCAGTGTGGACCATTGGTTAAGGACAGGAAAAAGAAAGAGCATATGCGCTGAGCCAGTGCAAGTTAAAGAGGAGCCTAAGAATAATCATTCTGCACATTTGCCTCAAGCTCATTTTTACAGGATCCGTAAATTGGGATTACCTGATCTAATGCTTAAATAGGCCACCCAAATGTCTTTCTAGTACATCAAATGAGAGGGAAAGAGGACGGGGCAGGAGGCAAGAGCAAAACAGGCATAATTTAGCCTAGCTTACCTTTTCACTGATTGGAAATGAAAATTACCAGCAAGGTGTTATTTTTGAAGAACTGACAAATATCTTTCTGAATCCTGCTTTATCTCATCATTTGGAAATAACGTGAACATTACAAAAATACAGCAGTTGATTTTTCTTAAGCTCAAATACAAGAATACTAAGGATGAGGTCACAAAAGCGATTTTTATCTGTTTTTGAGGCTGATGCACATAATTAAATTTCAGTTACGTTTTAAATATGTTGGTCCCCAATCCAAGGTGTCATTTTTTATTTGTCAACAAATCAGTGTCTCCTTGCACAACTAATTTAAAGGAAATGATATGTTGCATATAACTTGCTAAATGGGAAAATGTTGAAATGTGTCCAGATATATAATAAGCATTATTAAAAATTCTTTTATTGCTCATTTAATATAATCGTTGAATAATATACTCATATAAAATATTGAACTAAAAGTCTTTTTACCGTAAGTCATGCAAAAATAATAAAATGATTTCTTTTTAATTGTAGAGGGATGGTAGAATTATAGATTACTGTGAAAGGGGTTCATTAGTCAAAAAAAAAGGATGGGAAATGCTGATCGGGAGACACAAACCCAACCCTAGTGGTAAAGCAGAGGGCCGGGGAGGAGCCCAGTGTGGCGGGCAACGAGCCGCGTCCTCCCTGGACACACATCCCCCGGACCTGATCCCCACGGCCCATGCCAGGACCTACCCGCATGCCTTCCCCTTTTGTTTCTGCAAACCCAGTCGCAGGGAAAAAGGCGTCCCCCAAAGAGGTCAGGACCGGCGGGCAGTGGCACAGACCCTCATTTCAGGCTCTGGCCAGCAGTCGCAGTGGGAGCAAGTGGGGCGTGGGTGGCACGCCTCCCTAACTGCAGCCTGTGGGGGGCACCCCGCAGCTAAGACCCCCCCCCAACTGCGTTGCGCCCCGCACAGGCGGGCAGGCACCATCTCTCCCCAGGATGCTGGAGCCATGGGACGTAGCCGCCAGGCGGGGCACTGGGCATCCAGGCCAGTTAGTTCCGGGAGAGAAATCAAGGCCCGGCAGTGAGCAGGGGCGTGTGCGGGCCTCAGCTGCTGGACACCCGCATGTGTGCAGCCTGCGGGGAGTCTTCAAGGGGCATCTACTCGCGGGTGGGTGGGCAGGGATGGCCGCAGGCCCCAGGAGGCGGCAGGCGGCGGAGAAGGATCTTCCCGCGCCACCGCACATCACCGCAAACCACAGCGGAAGCCACGATGGGCGCTGCACGTACCCCAGGCCCTGGGAACTTTTATTTGTGTCTTTTCCAGTTGTTGACCTGCCGCAAACCGTCCTCCCGTGCGTCAATCCAGGGTGCTATTGTTTGTGGACTGACTGGCTCCCTGGCTCCCCGCAGACCCTCTGCCTGGTGGCCTCCTGGCCACAGCTGGTCCCCTCCAGGGCAGGGGCTGTGCCGACCCAGTGGACAGAACCCAGACGCAGCCCTGGCCGAAAGAAGCCCTGCCCCACTGGCTTTTCCCCTCTGCTTCTGGTTCTTTCTGCCTGTTGGGGTCACTCGGGGCCCACCTGGCCCACCAGCCACAAGATGGCCTTTCAGAGATGGGTAGACAGGGAGGAGACCCTCCCACTGCCGCCAACCACACTGATTTTCCGCCTTCTTTTGGCATCTCTGCCACTCGTCTCTGACGGGCTGCGGCACGTGCACAGCCCTGGCAGGCGCAGCCCGAGATGCCGCTGCGGGCTGGGTGCGGGGCCCGGGGCTGCGGGGCCCGGGGCTGCGGGGGCAGGGCTGCCAGCTCCCGCGTCAGGGTCTCCAGGCACAGCTGGACCCCGGCGGCAGCCCGCAGCTGTGCTCCAGGCTTCCTGCCGGGGCGGCGGCTTGTCATGGAGGAGCGGGGGATCGAACCTCCAAAGAACCACACACGTGGCTCAGGAAGCACAGTTCTTCCACGGCTCTTTTGCTGTTTTAATCAGAAAAGCAATAGCTGGTTGCTTTTAAGATGTGCAAAGTGTGGACTCAGGCAGCTTGATGACGCCCAGGCCTCCCAATCTGGGTTTCATGCACCAAGACTCAGCCCAGAGGCACCTCTGGACGTCTCTCCTCTTTCCCCAACCCCGGGGACCCAAGTAGGAGCTCAGTGTTCCCTGAAACCTCACAAGCAGGCGCCGCCTGTTTACATGGCAGGAGCCTGGGCAAAAGCCTCTGCTAAGAGCGGTGGTCCTGTTGCTCATTTAGGCTGAATATTTGTGCAGTGTTCTATATTGGCACTGAAACGAGGTGGGCCTGACAATGCGGTGTTATCACGGGAAATGCATGGCTCTGTTAGGAATCATTCTTTACGGAGCGACTTCTCTCACCTGAGCTGCCAGGGAAGTCTATCACCGTGGAAAGTCACGCTTTGAATGGCGTGTCCTGATGAAAATGTTTGTTGGTCGAAATAACACTTGAAAAATTTTCGGTATTAGTGAGCGTGTGTCCTCCAAGAGGCTCCGAGGGGTGGCGCCTTCTGCGTGTCCGCACACACACGTGTTTATGCATTTATTGCCTCCCGCCGTAGCGTTCCATCATCACGGCAAAATTGCAGCCTTTCAGCACCAGTGGACGGTCACGTTAAAACAGCTTTGAGGGAGAGATGGCTCGTGCGGTCAGGCATTTTGGTGTCACACTCAATTGGCTAAACATAGTCATTTTGGGTTCTGTTATTGACTAATTTGGGTAATTCACCTACTGGGAAGTTTTAAGGATCAAAATGTAAAACCCTGTCAGTTTATGAGCGAGGACCTCGGTGTCAGTTTGTGACATAGTTTTAAACAAGGTAAGCGGGCCTGCGGAATGTTCCGGCGCGTGTTCTCCAGTGAAGCGACGCCGGACGCCCGGCAGCTGTCGGCCTGCCCGTCCCCGGTGCGCAGGGGGCCTCCGCGCAGGGCAGCTATTTTAGGGCCGCAGCTCCGGTTTAATCGAGAATGCCACCAGCGGGCACGTCAGCGTGCCTCCAGCCTGCTCGCACGCCCGCGTGCTGACAGGTGACAGCGGAATGACGGAGCACCTGCCACCCCGCCACGCCAGGGCAGCAGCTGCCCAGACGGACGCGTCGGAGGCAGGAGTGCGGGGGCAGCCCGTGCCACAGCAAGTAGCTGTGCCTTTCTCTGTCCCCTGCATGTCCAGGCCGGGGCCCTGGAGGTCAGCTCAAGGCCCGGCAGTGAGCAGGGGCGTGTGCGGGCCTCAGCTGCTGGACACCCGCATGTGTGCAGCCTGCGGGGAGTCTTCAAGGGGCATCTACTCGCGGGTGGGTGGGCAGGGATGGCCGCAGGCCCCAGGAGGCGGCAGGCGGCGGAGAAGGATCTTCCCGCGCCACCGCACATCACCGCAAACCACAGCGGAAGCCACGATGGGCGCTGCACGTACCCCAGGCCCTGGGAACTTTTATTTGTGTCTTTTCCAGTTGTTGACCTGCCGCAAACCGTCCTCCCGTGCGTCAATCCAGGGTGCTGGATTCAAAAACTCGAATTGTTTTTGACGTGATTCGAGTCTGATGTTTGCACAGGATTTTACCAAACTCCGGTCCCTCCTGCCTTGCACCCCGCACCGCACAATGGCTGTGCCCTGTCTTCGGTCCTGACGGGTGCCCGGGCCTCGTCTCCTCTGCCTTCCCCATGCCGGCGATGGCTGGGCTCCCGCTGCAGGCAGCGCCCTGGCGGAGGGCATCGGGGGTGTGATTCCGGGGGGGCGAGAAGGGCACCTTTCCTACCCCCGTCACATCTTAAGTTCTGTGACCTTGGGCCGAAACGTGGTAGATGCTTGTGTAAGCAGCGGGAATGAGCTGAGCGGGGGGGTGTGTCCGAGCTGTGAGCACTGTCTGTCCCCTCTTGCCCAAGCTCAGGGACTAATTGTTGCTCAGCAGGCCCTGAAAATGTCACAAGATTTCACAAGATGCAAGGAAAGATCTGGAGCCTTTTGCTCCCCTGCGAGATGGAAATGGACAGGGGCCAGCCAGCTCTTCCACACCTCTGTGGCCCGGGGCCTCCAAACGCCCCGGCCTTCCCTTAAGATACCTCTGTAGAAGGGCGTGGCATGGCCATTCCCTCCCCGAGCCCAGGCTGGGGCCCTGCTGTGTTCTGGGGTCTCTTTAATTTTTGCTGCCGACTCAAGGGAGAGCTTTAGTGGACAAGCGTCATCTTCTCTCTGGGTCTCGGCTTCCCCAACTCCTAAAGAGGGCGCTTGGAAGGAAGGGCCAGCTCTGGGAGCTGTGATTGTGAAAACCCACCTCTCCCCAGTACAAGCCTGCCCAGGAGTGCACATACGCACACATGCACACGGGTGTGCACACATCTGCAGGTGGCTCCCACTCCCTCACTGGTGAGCCAGGGGCTGCAAGGTCCACCT
Organism: Myrmecophaga tridactyla; assembly: GCA_004026745.1. NCBI lineage: Eukaryota > Metazoa > Chordata > Mammalia > Pilosa > Myrmecophagidae > Myrmecophaga > Myrmecophaga tridactyla. The sequence continues at coordinate 26,780 of PVIY010020260.1, read as the reverse complement.
CTCACGTGAATCCCTTGGATGGCCCAGAGAGCCTGGTTGCTGGCACTGGGGGCGGGCAGCCCTGGGGGCAAAGAGGCTTCAGAGGCAGGCCTCTGTGTGTGTGTGTGTGTATGTGTGTGTGTGTGTGTGTTTCTCTTCTGCTATGAAAGTACTTTAACTGTCTCGCCTCACCAAGAGTTTAGAAAGTAGATACGAGGGGAAGGACAATCATCTATAATACCATTTCTCAAACATCTGCTACTATTGTTTTATAAGTTTCCTTCTAGTGACTTTCATCTGTATATTTTATGGTATTTTTAATATTTGGCACAGCAATGGGCACTTTACATATATTAACTACTGGAATCTTCTCAACAATCCTTTTAGAGAAGAGGGAAGGACCCATTTTATGGCTGAAATGCACTGGAGGTTGAGTGAGCTGCAGAGAGTGTCGGGGATTTGGGATCCTGACCCCGTGTGACTCCCCTGCCCGCCTCCCACTGGGCCAGAGGCTCTCACATTTCTCCTGTGTTAAAATCACCCGGAGGCTGGGCCCCCCACCCAGGGTCTAGCTCTGTGGCTCTGCAGCTCCCGTAAACTCCCAGGGGTCTGGGAACCACACGCTCGTCCTAGCTGCTTCCCTCGGTAGATCTAGTTCTGCACCCCGATTTCTTTAATCGTCCTGGAAGTGTTCCTCTGTGGGGCTATTTGCCCTCGCTGCCAGTGGCCCACAGTATGGCAGGTATTCTTTAAAAGGAATCCGTTGATTGGCAGGTGCTTTGTAAGTCACAAACTGCACCTTCAGCTCACAGCCCAGGAAAATCACCCACAGTCGTTGCCCTCCCTGGGACCTGGGAAAGGCTCTCGGCCCAACAGCTGGCCCTAAAGTGAGTGGTGACATGGATTATTACCTCATGCCCAACGCCATTCCCAGCTGCCTAAATCTGACCCTCTCTGCACGGCGCAATTCAGCTTCCACCTCCCCCAAGAAGATCACCGTGACTACACCAGCCCACGGGATTTCTTCTTTGCTGAGCACCTGATACCTGTGTTGCTGTGGCCAATAGCCAGGTTCAGAACCCAGGAACTAACTTTATTCCTTCTTCTAGGGAGTGAGCTGCTCAGGTCCCAGAGCTACAGACTTTCAGTCCTGCAAGGACCCCTGGAGGCTGCTTGGTCCAGCCACCTGATTTTATAGGTAGTGAATTGAGGCCTCGGGAGTGGGGAGGAGCGGAAGAAGGGGAAAAGTCGAGGGTCACTGCTCCATTTTGAATGAATTCCTGACCACCATAGATGCGGGTTTTGACCTTACAGTTTATTTACATTTGCTGCTCAAAGTGACTTTCCAGAGTGCCCCACCCTGACGCAGAGCTGAGACACACCGGACACGGCACGCGCCCTGCATACCAGCACCTCCTCTGCTCTCCCGGGGCGGCACTGAGCCCTCGGGGGTCCGGGGTTTGCAGCATGGTCCTGCACCTGGATATATGGGTGGAGAGCTGCGATGGTGGGAATTAGGGGAAGGGAGCCTGGGCTGGGCCTTCTCGGTGGAGGAAGTCTGCCTGCAGCTTCCGCTTCCCCATCGAGTGAGCGGGCACTGCCCGGGCAGAGGTTAGTGGTCCCCAGCGGCCCCCTCCAGCTTCCCCCACAGCCCTTGACCCGCAGCCGCCTGTCAGCAGCTGCCGTGAATACAGATGGTGGGGAATTAGTCTTAATTCCAGACTTGCTCTTATTTTTTCTTTTTTGTTGTTTTTTTTTATTTTTAACTTTTTTTGTTGTATAGTAAAACATATATACAAAGCAAAAAAATTAAAAAAAGCAATCGTTTTCAAAGCACTCTTCAACAAGTGGTTACAGGACAGATCCCAGAGTTCGTCATGGGCTACCATACGATCCTCTCAGATTTTTCCTTCTAACTGCTCCAGAATATAGGAGGCTAGAGGATTTTACTACTTTTTTATCATCACAAGCGACTTTTTTTTCTTTTTTTGTGTGAAAAATAAATATATATACAAAAAAGCAATAAAGCTCAAAGTATAGCACCACAGTTAGTTGTAGAACATATTTCAGAGTTTGACATGGGTTACATTTCCTTAATTTTAGGTTTTTACTTCTAGCTGCTTTAAGATACTGGAGAGTAAAAGAGATGGCAATTTCATGATTCAGCATTCATATTCATTTGTTAAGTCCTATCATCGACTCCACCATCACCTTTGATCTTTCCATACCTCTCTTTAGGGGTGTTTGGGCTATGGCAGTTCTAAATTTCTCATATTGGAAGGGTCTGTAACTAATATGGGGTAGGGAGATGGAGCTATCTGATGTTCTGGAGAGGCTGGGCTAGGTTTCAGGACTGATCTCTTATTTTTTCTTATTGCAATGGCAATATATGCTCATTATTTAAAAATCAGAAAATATGAATGAAAAAAAGATTATTAAAAAATAAACAGATTCCCACCCGCCTCCAAAACAGCCAGAGTTAAAAATTAGGGGGATCTATTTCAGATCACCCTTTCTCTCGTTTTCCTCACACTCTCTCTCTCATGTAAGTTTTCACGCACATATAAGCATGTGGCTTCGTGCTGGAGTTTCTTTTTTTCAGCCATGAATGAAATCATGCTTGTGCATGATTTACTCACGAGTGTCTCGACACATTGCCATGACAGCACTTGAAAGGACCAACTCATCCTCGCTCGGTGGCGTTCAGCCACTGAGAGGCCAGAGCAGCCCCTGCACAATCGCCTTTTGTTGGCTGGTGGGAACTGTTTTCAGCTTCGCCCTATGAACAGTGTCCGTACCTTTGTGTGCTTGTCCGGCCACCCCATTCACGCCACGGGGCGCTTCTCAGCGCTGAGGCCTGATTGTTCACTTGTCTGAGCAGACACTCACTGGGCCCCCGCTCTATGGCACGTGCTGTGCCAGACGCCGGGGGCTCCACAGCGGGCAGGGGGAGGCCCCTGTCCTGTCCGTGCACTTCTAGAAAGAGGACATGGCCCGTAAACGAGAAGCAAGTAAATGAAAAAGAAACAAAGGTGGCTGCAGGACTGGGGTGAGTGCCATGAGGAAGGAAGCAGTGTGGTGTGGCAGGAGATTGAAGGGGACGGTGGGGTGCCAGGGCAGGAGGGCAGGGCTCACCCCTCCTAAGAGGCCAGGTTTGAGCTGAGACCTGCTGGAGAAGAAGCCAGGGCTGAAACAAGGCTGAGGCCCAGGGCGGGGAAGGATCGGGAAGCAGGGGGTGCAGGGGGGGCTGGGCAACTGGGGCAGGGGGCGCCGGGGGGGGCAGGCCTCTCGGGCCCCCTTGGGCTGTGAGAGCCCCATGCCCCCTGGTTCCCGCAGGGCATGCCCTGAGCTTTAGGGGACGGAGGCGAGGGGTCTTGGCCCCCGGTGAGTTCGCAGCCTCCCCGGTCAGCCCGCACTGTCCTGCCTGCCCCACTGCCCTGCGCAGCCCCTTAGCCAGCGGCTGTCCGTGTGTCCTGGCCGGCAGAGGGTTTGCTGTGTGCTCACTTCAAAGCCTGTATGGGAGACTCTTGACCCAGTCCCATTGCCACCTGAGTTGTGGTGGGGGGAGGCCTGGGGGAGGTCACTGCAGTGCTCCCAGGTGCTGTGGATATGGGACCTCAGTGCTCCCAGGGATAGGTGCTGTAGATGTGGGACCTCAGTACTCCCAGGGATGGGTGCTAGGGGATGTGGGATCTCAGTGCTCCCGGGGATGGGTGCTGGGGGGTTGGGACCGCAGTGCTCCCGGAGATGTGTACTGGGGTGGGTGGGACCTCAGTGTTCCCAGGGGATGGGTGCTGAGGGATGTGGGATCTCAGTGCTCCCAGGGGTGTGTGCTGGGGGATGTGGGACTGCAGTGCTCCTGGGAATGGGTGCTGAGGGCGTGGAACCACAGTGCTCCCGGGGATGGGTGCTGGTGATGTGGGATCTTAGTGCTCCCAGGGGTGGGTGTTGGGGGTGCAGGATTGTAGTGCTCCCAGGTATGGGTGCTGGGGGGTGGGACCGCAGTGCTCCCAGGTATGGGTGCTGGGGGTGTGGGACCGCAGTGCTCCCAGGGGTGGGTGTTGGGGGTGCAGGATTGTACTGCTCCCAGGTATGGGTGCTGGGGGGTGGGACCGCAGTGCTCCCAGGTATGGGTGCTGGGGGTGTGGGACCTCAGTGCTCCCAGGGGTGGGTGCTGGGGATGTGGGACCTCAGTGCTCCCGGGGATGGGTGCTGGGGGCCGTGGGACTGCAGTACTCCACAACAAAAACCCTGTGGCTCATGGTCCAAAGCCAGAGGAGCCAGTTCTCTGACAAGGGGCAGAGCCACGGTTTTGTCCTCTCCATGGAGAGAGAAGCCCTTGTCCAAACCTCCCTCTGGCCAGGGTACTTGAGGCCATCACTAAATGCCACCGTCCAGCCTATGGGGCTGAAATTCTCCTGAGTTCACGCTTGGTTTAGACCAGAAGAAAGCGAGGCTGGAGAGGCTGAGACTTCTTCCCCTCTCCAGCTATTTCTGCTGAACCGGTTACTGGACTTCCTACTTGTCTCCTCCAAAAGGACACATGTTTGGGTCAGGTGAAGTGGCTCTGCAGGGGGGGTGCAGCCACGCTGTCAGTGCTTGTCCCCTGAGAGGCAGGCTGCCTGCCCCAGCTTGTGTCCTGAGGAAGCACGTGGCCTCCTGGGGCCCATCCAGGCCATCGGCTGTTAGTCCAGCTGTGAGCTGACCACAGCCTCCATCCTTGGGGCCTGGGCCGGCTGGGCTGGGGGGTCTGAGGGGCAGTGAGCATCAGGGGTCAGATCCCCTCGCCTTCACATCTGCCTGGGGAGGATCTGGAAGCAGCTGGGATGAGGCTGAGCCTGGGGCTGGCCGAGGGGCACACACAGACAGAACTGGGGTGGTGCCCAGGTGAGGCCTGAGGGAGGGACGAGGAGGGTCCAGGCAGGTCCCTTGGGACAGTGCCTTGAAAGTGGCCACATTGGCGTGTGGCCTGCAGAATGGGCACGTCGTGGCAGGGCGTCCGGTGAACCCTTCCGGGCAGTGGGGCCCAGTGGCCACAGGCACGGAGGCACGTCTGCATCGGGAGCCTGGGCAGGACGCACCTTGCGGGCATGGCAAGGGTCAGCAGGGCCTGGGCATCGGGTCTGGGGACACAGGGGAGTAGGCGACAGGCGCAACTCCCAAGTTTTGGGGAACTGAGCTGCTGGGCTGCACATACATCGGTTTTCTACCTCCCTGAGTGTATCCATTTAAGTGCTTGAACTTAAGGGAGGTCTCCTGGGATGGAAAGCTTTCTGACTAGTGAGTGTTGCACGGTGCCCTCTGCACATGCCTCGGGACACAGAGCCGAGGGTGTGTGATGGGACCAGAGCTACAGGCACCTGTCCTCACTGTCAGATGCCCTCAGGCCTGTCGAGGGGTTTAGGACCATGGGCTCCAGCGCTCACCAGTCCCAGGCTATCGTACTTAGCTAATCGTGGGTGCTGTCTTAAAAAAATAATGATAAAACCCAACATAATACAGCACTGTAGCCTCCTCCCTGCTCTTCCTGTCTTTGCTTCCGGGGGTCATTTCTCCAGGCTTTCGGGATGCTGTCCTCCTGCTATTTCAGATCTTCTGCCCCGAGCGTGCCAGGTCTGCAGCTCTTGTCAGAGGGAAGTGCTGGTGGGTCTCGTCAGTTCTTTCCCTTCCGTAGCTTTGTCCCCACAACTGTCCCTGAATGGACAGGGTTTTCCTCCCTGCACACCCGGAGCCCAGCAGCATGCCGAGTGTGTTGTGGCAACACATAAACATCTGCGGGTTCAAGAGACATAGGTAGGAAAGGTTGACTTTCCTCATCGAAAGGAGTTTGCTTTCAGTGCCCTGAAAGCCCTTACAAAGCCACATTCAGGGGCCCGTGTCCCTTTTAGGGTGTGACTAACTGCACTGGGCTCTGTGGGGACCAGTGCTGGGGGCAGAAGGGTCCAGCCTCTCCTCCCTGCCAGGGCGTTCGGGCGCCGAGTGCCCCGCAGACTAGAGCGGGTGCTGCATCCCAGATGGAGAGTCCCAGGTGCTGGGCGGCTCCTAAGAGGGTACCAGGCCACAGGTGCGCCCCCAGCACGTGCTGCAGGAGCCGATGGCAAGGGTCACGTCTGTTCTGGGTGGATGCACGAGTGCTTTGGAGATGCAGCCAGGCTTCTGGGGCACAGAGCAGGTACCCCCTGCCTTTGAGGTACAGTCCAAGCCCACATCTTGGTAGGTCAACATTTTTGTGGCCACAGCTATAAATTAAAAAGACGCTCTAGACCTGGGTGCTGCTACTCTATTAGGAGTTTTATCTCTTTATTCCCTTGTGGTTGACAGAGACGTTATAGGCTAGAAAGCAGAGAATGCAGGATGGATGGTTTTAATCATGTTTTCTAAGGGTAATGAAACTGCAAACACAAATTTTCGCAGGCCAGAAAGAAACTGGTTTCCACCGGCTGTAGCAGAACCTCATGGCAAGATCGAGGCTGTCTGGAGACCAGTCCCCTGTGCCTCGTCTTTAGTGAGGCAGCTGGCTTGATGGAGAGTTGTGGTTCAGTGAATGTGTGGGCAGGGTGGAATAAGTAGGGCAAATCTATGCAAACCAGCATCTGAATTGGTTACTTAAAACAATAAGCTTTGGTGAAATCTTCAGTTATCCTAATCTAGATCATCTGAGAGCAGCAGTTTATCTCAACAAGAGAGTGGAGGTTGCTTTCTTGATAGGTCAGTTCTTCTTGACATGTTCCTTAATGGTTTTGTACCACTTGTGGATGAGTTGGGTGCATCCCTCTGGCTAGAGAGACAGAAAAGGAAGGCACTGGCCATCCATGTGGGTGCCATGGCCTCGCTGTCACCATGGTCAGAGGGGCTGGGGAGACCATGGACCAGAGACTGCTGTCTGATTAGAACTACAGAGAGGGCCGCCAAATAATTATTCTAAACCCAAAGAGCATTTTTGGTTTATGTTCCCTGGCATTTAACTGGCTTATGCAAACAACCTGTCTTGGTTATATATTGCTTTATAAAAATCCACCCCAAAATGCAGTGGCTCAAAAGAACAAGTCATGTATTTGCTCAGGAGTCTGCAGAGTGAGAGGACTGGGTGAGGACAGCGTCGCTGCCCTTCCTGTCGGCCAGAGCGGCCTCACTGAGGCCCGGTGACTCACCTTCAAGGGGGCTGGTGAGTTGGAGCTGGCCGCTATCTTGAATCTCAGTGGGGCTGCTGGCCAGAGCCTCAATTCCTTTCCCGGTGGCCTCTCCAGGACGAGGTTGTTTCCCAGCATGGCGGGAGGGAGATGGGAGGGAGCGTCCTAAGAGCGAGAGTTCCCAGAGGACAAGCCCCAATGCACAGGCGTATGGCAGGCAGCTCACTTCTCATTGGCTGAGGCCAATTGCGTGGTGTGTGAAGCAGAATCACCGACCCCCAAAGAAGCCCACCTCCCGATCCCCAGCACCTGTGAACAGGTTACCTTCCATGGAGATAGGCACTCTGCAGGATTCAATCAAGTTAAGGATCTTGAGGTGCAGAGATGATCCTGGATTACCCACGTGGGACAATGTGATCCCAAGATTACATTGAAGTTACAAAGGCAGGAGGGCCAGAGTTGGAGAAGGAAATGTGACAACAGAAGCAGGGCTTGGGGTGATGGTTCTGCCGGCTTTGGAGGTCAAAGGGGTTCATGAGCCAAGGAATGCTGGCAACTTCAAGAGGCTGGAAAAGGCCACAAACTCTTCCCTAGAGCTGCAGGAGGAGCGTGGCTCTATTGACATCGTGATGTTCACCCAGAGAGACACATTTTGGATTTCTGTCCACAAGAACTGTGAGATAATGCATTTGCATCGTTTTAAGCCACGGAGTTTGTGGTAACGCGTTACAGTAGCAATAAGACACTAATAGGCCTGGCCAAGCCCAGAGTCAGCGTGCAAGGGAGCATCCACAGGGGTGGGAGGCATGCTTCCTTGGGACCCCCAAAGTAAGAGTCTCCCCCCCTCCTGTACAGTAGCCCGGGGTTTATCTTGCAAACCAGAAATCCGGAGTTCTTCTCCAGGAAGTCATTTTGCCCAAAGTTAGAGATGTTTGGTGTGCCTTATCATAATTTTTCCTGGTCAAGGTGGGCATTTGGTTATCTGTGTTTTTCAGTTGTTCCTAGGTGACCCGTTACTGCCATGCTGAATGTGAGAGTACTCTAGGGCTTTGTGTTCTTTGTGTTGAAGCCAATCTAAGATTCTTTTTTCTTTTTCTGATTTTTTATCATGAAAAATTTTAAACATAGAAAGCTTGAAAGAGTAGAACAAAGAACTCCTGAATGGCTACCACCCAGATTCAGCAACTGCTTGTATTCTGCCACATTTGCTAAATTTTGTTATATGTGCACATCTCTCCATAGTTTTTACTGAATAGTTTAAAAGTTGCAGCAGCATGACTCTTCACCCCTAAATACTTTAGCAGGGCTACCCTAACCATAAGTCATGCTATGTCACACCTGAGAAAATTAAAAATCCCCTACTTTCACCTAATATCCGGCCTGTAGTCAAATGTTCCCAAATGCCAAAAAAAAATTGTTATAGCTGTTTTTTCATCCGCTCATAGATTACATTTGGGTGTTGATGTCTCCTCTCAAGTCTCTTATTCTAGAACAGCCTCGTCCCACCCGCCTCATGACACTGATTTTTCAAAGAGATCCGGCCAGTTGTCTGGGAGACTGTTCCACATCTGGATTTGCTCGGTTAAATTCTTTGCAGTGGCATCTAACTTGTCCCTCTGCCCCTGTATGTCCTATACGTTAGAAGTTACATTTAAAGGTTAAGTTAGGTTCGAATTATGCTTTTGGCAAGAATTCTTCACAGATGATGCTGTGTCCTTCGAATGGGGTCACCTCCAGAGGCCCTAAATGTCAGGGCAGCTCAGTGCAATCACGGGCCTAGAGCTGGCCGTGCAAGGGCAGATGTTTCCCGCTGTCATTAGTGAGTCGTCTGTGGCACTGGACACACAAACTGCTGCCCGGTCACTGACCACGATGGTTTCTGCATCCTTGACCATCTTCCCACAGCAAGTACAAGCAGGGGGTGTGGGGGAGGGATCATAGAACGGTGATTTTCTCATTCTATGATTCTTTCTACCTTTATTCATTGAAAGTCTTTGTTTAAAAAAAAAAAAAACCAGAGAGCTCATTTCCCTTCCTTGCTGTTGGGCACAGCAACATGGTCCCAGCAGATCCTGTGTCTTCTCTGCCCCAAACCTTTAATCAGGCATCTTTCTGAGGAACTGTGGGTCTTCGAGGGGAGCGTGGCATTTAAAACTAACATCTTGGCACTCGTTAACTCCATTCTAGGCCTCTCGGGCACATAGCGCTAGGAAATAGATTTATTTTTAAAACTACGTGTTCATACTGATATTTCCAATTCAAATTTCATACTCAAGGTTTTTCCTTCAGGTCTTAGATTTTTTAAATATCTGTACTTCTCATCTCAAAGTAAGAAACTGATTCCTAAATATTAACATATTTGCCTATTTGTACATAATGTACCCACAAATAGTTTCAAACTTATAATATCAATATTACCACTTGTGATAAAACGGCTCAGTGGAGTTCACTTTGCGCTTGTTTTTGCCCTTAGACTATTGTCCATGAAGGATGGACACTCCGAGGACCATATTCAAAGCCATTTGAAATCATTCTTTGCTTTGTGCAGTTATGTTATCCATTTGGAACACAGTTAGATTCATTGGTTCACGTTTGTTTGGGATTGTAAGACTCACCCCCCTTCCTCTTTGAAAGTAATTTTGGTTCTGGACGGTGTAAAACATTGACGTGGTTTAAAAAGTCCCAACTCGATGTGACCTCAGAGATGTCTGGGTTCCATACTTTTTTCCACTCTACCCCCTACAAGGCAAACGTTTTGATTTGATTTGATTTTGATTTATCCTTTGAGTGTGTCTTTTTGGAAAAATGAGCGGATTTTATATCCATTCTCATTTTGTCCTTTTTTTCCCTAGGCAAAAGTTGCGCACCAATGTGCCCCTCTTCACCTTTCAATCTAACCTTGAAATCCCTGCATGTCAGCACATCAAGGGTGACCCCCCTTCCCCGCCCCGCTGCATATAATACCCCACCCTGGGGTGCGTCTCGCTGTGCCCTGCCAGTGGGCTTTGGGTTTTTCCAGTCATTTCTTTTACAAGAAGTGCCACAATGAGTAATCTCTAGCACATATTGTTTCATACCTGCGAAGGTGTGGCTTCAAGTTTGATTAATAAGGCAAAAAATTAAAACAGATTTTTTAAAATTTTGTCAGGCATTATGAAACTTTCCACTCTGGAGTTGTTCCATTTAGCATTTCCCCTAGTAATGTGTCAGAATGCCTCTCTCTCCACAGCCTTAACCACAAAATATTTGTCAAACTTTTGGATTTTTGACAAGATGATACGTGAAAAATGGTATCCAGTTTAGTTTTAATTTGCGTTTATCGTATAAGTAAGGTTGAGAATTTTTTTTATATACTGAAAGGTTATTTTCCTTTCTTTCTGTAGCCTGTCTGTATCTTTGACCTTTTTTCTGTCATACTTTTGGCCTCTTAATGTTAGAAGCTTTAATATTAGGTAGATTGGCCCTTTGTATGCGATATAAGTTGCAAATGTTTTCCTCTTAGTTCTGTCGTTTGTCTTTTGACTTTGCTTGTGCCATAGGTTTATTTTATCTAACTTTTATATGGATAAACGTTTCAATCTTGTATTGCCTCTAGATTTTTAGTCATAATTAGAAGGGCTTTTCCACTCTCAGGTTATAAAGGAATTCACCAGGTCTTCTAGTTATGACAATTTCATTCTTCACTTACATAGCTAGTCCATTTGGAGTTTATGCTGGAGAATGGTGAAAGGTACGGATTCAATTTACCTTTTTCCAGAAGGCTGCCCATCCTTCCCCAAAAGGGAAATATACACCAAAATTCCACATGTGCTGGAGTCCATTTACCAGCTTTGCATTCTGCTCCGCTGAGGCGTCAGACGAGATTCTTGACTCTCGCCTGTGCCCCCTCTGCATGGGGGGCTGCGCTGTCCTGTCCTGGTCTCAGCCCACTCCCAGATGGCGAAAGCCCGGGACATTAGGGCATTCACCTACAGCGGGGAGTAGCTGTGGCCGGAACGTGAGATCTGCTCACCAATGTGAGTACAGACCCGCTGCCGCCCAGACCTCATCAGCAGTGTTTACAGACGGGTCCGAGGAAGGCAGCACTCCTGTCCCTCTGGGTAGATGCCCCACAAGCTCCTCCTGGACCAGGTCGGACTGTAAGGATGCCACAGACCTCCCTACACTGATTTGGCTCCCTGGGCAGTTGCTTTTGTGGAGCAGTGCTTTAGGGATGTGTCCAGCAAAAAATACCTGTGAAGCTCAAAGGTGTTGCGGAGCATTCACTCTTGGTTTTGACTCATTTTCCCTATATTTACCCAGATTTCCTGACATTATTTTACGTTTTTAAATTATAAGCGTCTTTACAAACTGCTTTGGGGTAGGGGAGAAGGAGGGAGGGAAGGGATCACACAAGACTGGTAGCTTTCGGCTGCTAAAATATGTAAACAATGCGTAGTCCTTGATTTCGAGCTAGATTTACTGCACTCTTCAAAGGCACTTCTGTTTGACAGCTTTGCCTACTGCAGAAAAAGACTTTTGCTTCCAGGTCAAACAGCTTTCATCCTTTAAATCTCATCATTTTTGATGAGGTAGGAACGAATGCAGAAGGATTTTGGAAGCTGACACCAGCTCAGACAAGAGTTTTGGGGTCCGCAGTCATCTTGAGTCTTTCGTGTTGAACTTGGCGAAGCCTCTCCACACCTGGGCTCGTCCTTTCCTTCGTGGCCTGCAGGACCCACACGGGCTTTTCTGCTGCCTTCGGCGTCACCCAGGCATTTGCCCGTGCACGCCGTGATGGCTCCCTCATGGGCCCTCGCCTCTTCCAACCTGAGCCAGGGCCCGGCCACCCCGAGCAGGCCATGGCTGCCTTGTTCCCTTTAAGGCCCCTTTGCTCCAGTATCCCCAGCACCCGACTCCGCCTGCACCCAGTGTGACATCACAGACCTGCTTTCCTGCTTCCTAAATCCCTTTGCAGCTTTCTTGTAGGCGTGTGCGCTGGATCCCAGAGCTGGAGCAGTGGCCGCTGAGTGTCCTGTTAGGAGGGAGACGGGGTGGGGGACACGTCCCTGCCCCGCAGGGGCTCCGAGAAAAGACCACCCAGCCGCCAGCAGGAGACACGGGCAGTGTGGGGCCGTGGGCCCGGGTCAGGTCCTGGACTCGGACTCATAACTGAACTTCTGAGGCCAAACTGGCTCCAGAACTTGGATTTGGCCGGCTCCAAGTGTGCGGCTCCTTCCTGTTCTGCCAAACCGACCTTTTCTTCCCGAGTCGGTGGGACTCTCCTCTCTTCTTCCAGAAAGCATCTTCCCTTGATACGCGTCATTCTCTTCTTTTAAATATTTGGGAGAGAGAAAATAGCTTTGCAGAAGTCCCTGCTCGGGAGCTCTCTGCATGTGTTGCAGTTGCTCAGGCATCCACGCAGCTACTGGAAATGCCCCTGGACAGGCGAACCCCCGTGGTTTCCCACGAGGGAGGGCAGCGGTCCCCAGTCTCGGCCCCAAGGCCCTAGTCCTGTTGGCAAAGGGTACGTGTCCCTTATTCAGAATTCTAAAATAACAGCAGCTCTCAAAACAAGAAATGCTCTGGTGACTCATTTGACAGCGAAGTCTGGCCTAGGCTGACCTGAGGCCGTTTGTAGTCCTTATTTATCCCACTGGATGTGAATATTCATAGCTTTGCTATGGAAGTATTGACATGTCTGATTCTGGGCTGCAGTTCCAGAACCTGCTGAGGGCATCGTGATACATGATTTAGCTTTCTCGGCTTCGAGGTACAGGGAGATGCACCAGAGGGTCAAATGGGACCAATGCACGGCCCCACGCCGTAGGCAACGTCCCAGAGGTCACCCAGGAAGGGGTGGAAGCAGGGTGTGAAGCCAGGTGGGCCAGCTCCAGAGTCTTAGCTCTGTAGACTCTGCTGCCACTCCTCTCCTGTGAGCTCGGGCCTGGGGCTGGCCACCCCCACCCCGGACCTGCCCTGTCCACACCCTTTCCCTTGGGCAGGTCTGTGGTTGGCTCAGGTGTCTGTGTGGTAAGAGGCCTCTGCAGCTGGGCTCGGACTCTTTGGGGGCCGGCAGTCGTGATTCCTGTCTCCTGGGTACTGGGCCAGGTGCGCGGTGACGTAGGGACTCAGCAGGGCTGCACAGCAAGGCTCCCCAAAAGCAGCGACCACTCAGCGAGCATCGGTCACTGCTCGCACATGCACAGGTCGCACCCATGCGTCTGGCCAGCTGCGGGTCGGGTCGGGGGCTCTCTGTGCTTTCACGTGCTTGGGGTCTGCAGCCGCTCTCGGCTGGGAGGCTGCGCCCATCCTCCCGCAGCCCAGCCAGCGTGTCCCGGCCGCGCCGTTGCTGAGAAGATAGCAAGAAGCAGAAGCGCTCCCGTCCTTTCCCAGGGCAGTCACGTGGTCGAAGCCAGCGTCCTAGTGGAAAGGGGGGACCTTCAAAATCACAGGACACAGGGCGTGGGGCGGGGCCTGTCGGGGCAGGCGTCGGCCCCAATGTGGGGGGTAGGCGCGGGCACGGCGGCGAGCCTCTCCCTCTAAGCAGGACCGTCCTTGCCTGTGAGCGGTCACACTGTCTGTCTGTCTGTCCGCCAGCGAGAGATGTGCCAGGTTGTGTGTAAACTCAGCTGTTCTTCCATCTCGGTGGGTGAATGGCATGTCCGGGGCAGGGGCGTGGTCGCCGCTGTCACCTCCCGGGCCCCCCTCCCGCCCCATGATGCGTTTCTGACATCCGGAGCGGCGCCCGCTCACCCGCCGATGACAAGCCCGTGTCCTCGTGCGGCCTGCAGGGCGCCCAGCTCCACAGCCGCGCCCAGGTATGGCGGGACCCGAGGCGATGGGCAGGAGCCGGTGCCTGCCTCAGTGCCGCCTGTCATCGCGCTTCTCTGTGCATGGACCGGATGCGGGTTCCGGGTGGCCCTGGCTGGAGATGGCTGACCCGGCCAGGGGACACAGGAAGGGCCAGAGCTGCTCCACACCCAGCGTAGACGTCCGCGGGCAGGGCTCAGGGCTTCTTCGTTCTTATTTATTAAGCTGAGGTGCCTGCAGGGGCCGTGCTGTGGGGACAGAGCGGGAGGCCAGGTCCCTGTGCAGCCAGGACACTGCGTGCCCCTCTCTCTAGCACACGGGGAGGGCGTCCCCTCTCTCCAGCACATGGGGGCTCCCCGAGGCTGGGTAAGGGTCCCCCATTTTCATCTGGCTCCATTTCCCTTCGAAGCAAGCTGAGCTACTCTCCAGTGAAAGTAGAGTCGAATAGCCTCTGTTTTGCTGCTCAGCCTAATTTTTAAAGTAAAATTGTTAAAGCTTAGTCCCTAAAGGCAGATGACTGGGTTTGACTCCTGCCTTCGCAGCCCACTAGCTGTGTGGGGTTAGGTGAAAGGCTTAACCTCTCTGTGCCTCAGTTGCCCCATCTTAAATTGGGGGCAGTTCCAGGGTTCACCTCCCCAGATGGGTCAGCCCATGCATGCTGGTTTGAAGCTGTTAGGCACCCCAGAAAAGCCACGTTCTTACAGTCTGGTCTTGTGGGTGCAGGCTGCTGTCGGTGGGCCGGGAGCGAAGGGCCAGCGTGGCCACGTGCCTAGTGACAGAGAAATGCCAGACGCCACCAGCCATTCTTGAGAGAAGGGGTCCTCTTGTTGGTGCCTTACTTTGGCACATTTTCAGAGCCTTGGAACTGTAACTTGTAACTTCGTAAATCCCCTTTATAAAAGCCAGTTTTCTGGGATAGTGCTTTCCAGCAGCCTTAGCAAACCGAGACACTGAGTAAGCGAGCATGCCGGGGCCGTGGGGCTTGTTGCTGTGCCGGGACCTGTCCCGAAGGGAGGCCCTGCGCCCCGCTTTCCCTCCCTCAGCCCGCTCGTGGGCAGGAAGTCGAGAAAAGTGACGCCAACCTTGAAGTAAATCTGGGAATCTCTCCAAGGGGGAGACCCCTGTTGGCCCCTTGAGTGGCCTCAGTGTTTTCACTCTGCAGCTGGGAGTGGGCGAAAAATGTCATCAGTGCCTTATACACAGGAGCCACTTCCTCATCCTTCACTGGTAGGATCATGTCGACGCATATGCAGCCTAGCATGTTAATATGAATATTGCAAACTATAAAAATGATGCGAACGCGTTCAGAGAGCCCGAAAATAGGACAAAGGAAAATGTATCCCTCAGCCCTGCCATGCTTCCTGAGTGGCTCTTGGAGCTCTCTTCTTTCCATCTCCAGGCAGGTAGAATTTTAGGAGAGTGAGAGCCACGGGGATGGATTTCCCCACCCACCTCCCCCAGCATTAGCGCTGCGGCTCTGTGCATCCATCCTGTCTTACTGGGTTTCTTTGTGTGCCTTTACGCCTTTTCCATGTCTGAGATTCTCTTCCCTGAGAGAGTGTAAACATCTAAAGGACAGGAACCGTGCTGTCTTCTTTTATAGGAGTGTGTATTTCTTAAAAAGTAAGTGAAAATAAATTTTTAACAGCATCCGTTACTTATGCTGGCGTTCTTTTATTGACCTGAGGGTCCAAACGGTGTCTCGGGAAATTGTAAATGCCCCAGCCCCTCCCGGCCCTGCGAGCTGGTGGCATAAACCCCCGGGTCTTGGGAATCACTTCGGAGAATAACCGTGGGTGTCTGTGAACCGAGGGAGCTGCCTGTGCTGTGTCCTGTGTGCCGCAACTGAAAACACAGCCGTGGCCAACAGGCCGGAAAGCAGGACTTCTCTGAAGCTTCAGGCTTTTTTTTGCTTATAATACATTTCTCATAATGAGACTTTGCAAAAACATGTTTGAAAAGCGAAGTATGGGGTATAACATTTTCCACCCTGCCGTATGAGGTTCTGGGGAAAGAATCACTCTTTATTCTCAGCCTTTGCATCATTTTGGGCTCTTAGGGGATGGAGAAGGAAGTGTTTAGGCAGAAACCAAGGCGTGTTCTGGCCTGAGACGGGAGTGTAATAAACGTGGCTGATGTTCACAAAACACTCTAGTATGTGCCAGGCCCTGTTGTAAGCACTTTATGTCCATTATTATCTCATCTCATCCTTACATGACAGAACCGGTGAAGGAGGAGATGACGCGTTAGCCCATTTGCCAATAAGAAAAGAGGCACAAATCCTAAAGAATACCTAGGGCATTATATAACATTCTACAAAGGTTCCATGCACTAGGGTAACTTTCCAGAAACCTACAACCTCCAAATGGGTCCCTGGACCAGATGAGTCCTGAAATGCAAAGAGTCCAGCCTCTCCAGAACATCAGCTAGTTCCATCCCCCTATCCCATATTATCTACAGCTGCTTCCAACTTGAAAAAGTTAGAATGGCCATAGCCAAAATACCCCTAAAGAGTGGGAAAAAGATCAAAGGTGATGGTGGAGTTATACAGAGAAGATAGGGTTTAACAAATGAGTATGATTGCTGAATCATTATATTGATAGTTCTTTTAGTCTCCAGTACCTTAGAGCAGCTAGAAGTAAAAACCTAAAATTGTGGAATTGTAACCCATACCAAACTGCGAAATCTGTTCTACAACTAATTGTTGCCATGTGCTTTGAAATTTATTGCTTTTTTGTATACAGCTATTTTTCACAAAAAAGAGGAAAAAAAGTCCATTGTGATGATAAATGCCCAGCTATGTGATGATATTGTGAATCATTGATTGTACACTTTGGATGATTACATGGTATGGGATTATATAGTATATATCAATAAAAATAAATAATTAAAAAAAGAAAAGAAAAAGAGGCACAGAAAGGAGACATACCCTCGCAGCCCCACTACTGGCAGTGCAGCCAGGATTCACAGGAACGCCAGCGTGACTTTGTCATCTGCATTCGCAGCCCTCCTGTTTGAGCAGGGCTTCCTGGTACACCACGAGCAGCTCCGTTTGCTCTCCAAGTGCCCTGTGCCAGGTAAGAAGGCCATCGCCCAGGCCCGCGCCCCCTCAGGACACAGGCTGCACCGTGCATCACTCAGCCTTTGCATTCATTGCCTCTTTCCCTTTCTTCCTTTTTTAATATTTTTTTATCCGAGAAGTTGTAAGTTTGCAGAAAATCCAGTTTCCACATACCCTCCTTACCTTGCATTCGTGTGGTTCCTTTGTCACACTGATGAAAGAATGTTATTATAATTGCACTATTAAGTATAGTCCACAGGTTACAGTAGCGCTCGCTATTTGAGTGGTACAGTCCTGGGTTGTTATTCTGGGGTTTTTTTGCACTTTTATTCTGGTAACATATATATAACCTAAAACGTCCCCTTTTAACCGCATTCAAATAATTTAGAGTTTCACGGTCACATTCACAGTGTTGTGTTACTATCACCACCATTCATTACCAAAACATCTCCCACACTCCAGACAGAAACTCTGTACAATTAGGCACTCATCCCTCATTCCCTTCCCCAACCCCAGCCCCTGGTGATGTGTATTCTAGAATCTGACTCTGAATTTGCTTATGCTAGCTATTTCATATCAGTGATATCTTACAATATGTGTCTTTCTGTGTCTGTCTTATTTCACTCAACATGGTGTCTTCAAGGTAAATCCATATTGCCATATGCATCAAAACTACATCCCGTTTGCCAGCTGAATAATATTCCATGATATGGACATACCACAGTTTGATTTTGCATCCATCTGGTTATGAAGACTTGGGTTGCTTCCATCTTTCGGCAGTTGTGGATTTTGTGTTACCATCTGTATGCAGAAGTCTGTCTGAGTCCCTGCTTTCTGTTCTCCTGCACATCTACCTAGCGGTGAGATTGCTGGGTCATCTCCACCCTACACTTGGCCTTCTTAGGAACCACCAAACTGCCTTCCACAGTGGCTGCACATGTTCCATGCCCACCGGCAATGAATGAGTGTTCCTATTTCTCCATATCCTCTCCAACACTAGTAATTTTCTTTTGTTTTTTTTTTACATAGGAGGTATTCTAGTGAGTGTGAAATGGTAGCTCGTCATAGTTTGATTTGCATTTCCATAAAAGCTACGAAGTTGAACATCTTTTCATGTACTTTTTGACAATATACTTTTTGACAAATATATATATTTGCATTTCCATAAAAGCTACTAAGTTGAACATCTTTTCATGTACTTTAAAGACACTTCTTTAAAGAAATGTCTATTCAAGTCTTTTGCCCATTGTTTCTTTCCTGTTATTGAGTTGTATGATTTCTTTATATATTCTGGATATTAAATTCTAATCAGATATGTGATTTCTATATATTTTCTCCCATTCTGTAGGTTGTCTTTTTACTTTTATGGTGAAATGAGGCACAAAGGTTGTTTTGTTTTTTGTTTTGATGGATTCCCATTTATCTATTTTTTCTTTTGTCGTTCATGCTTTTAGTCTAAAGTCTAAGAAACCAATGCCTAACTCAAAATTCTGAAGATGTTTCCCTATGTTTTCACCTAGGAGCTTTTTTTTTTTTTTTTTTTTTTTGGTGCATGGTCCAGGAATCGAACCCGGGTCTTGTACAGGAAAGGTGAGCATTCTACCACTGAACCACCCGTGTTGCCAGAGCTTTGTATTTTGGTTCTTATTTTTAGGTATTTGTTCTACTTTGAGTTACTTTTCCAATGAGGTATGAGGTAGGGATCCACATACATTCTTTTGCATATGGACATCCAGTTTTCCCAGCACCATTTGTTGGAGAAACTGCTCTTTCCCGATTTGGTGGAATTTGCACTCTTGTCACAAAACAATTGGCCAAAGATGTGAAGATTTATGTCTGAATTCTCAATATGATTCCATTGGTCCATCTGCCTGTCCTGGTGCCAGGACCATGCTGTTTTGATTGCTTTTTGTGGCTTTGTACTAAGTTTTAAAATCAGGAAGTGTGAGTATCAGTCAGAAGGAGTAACCCTAAAGATGTATCAACCCACTCCAGTACAGATGTCGGGTCTCCAGCAAAAGTTTTTTAAATACAATAAATGAAATATAGAATAAACATACTAGTTTATTTTACCAAGCTCCTCCTACAACATAATTCAGGAAGCCTGGATAAAATGTGCAAAAAAAGACTCAAGCTGACTGTGGACCCCAAAACTCTTGTCTGAGCTGGTGTCAGCTTCCAAAATCTTTCTGCATTCGTTCCTACCTCATCAAAAATGATGAGATTTAAAGGATGAAAGCTGTTTGACCTGGAAGCAAAAGTCTTTTTCTGCAGTAGGCAAAGCTGTCAAACAGAAGTGCCTTTGAAGAGTGCAGTAAATCTAGCTCGAAATCAAGGACTACGCATTGTTTACATATTTTAGCAGCCGAAAGCTACCAGTCTTGTGTGATCCCTTCCCTCCCTCCTTCTCTCCTACCCCAAAGCAGTTTGTAAAGACGCTTATAATTTTAAAAAGTAGAATAATGTCAGGAAATCTGGGTAAATATAGGGAAAATGAGTCAAAACCAGGAGTGCAAAAGCACAACATGCAGGCATTGGTGGAAAGACATTTTACTCACATAGAGGAGAGACCGAGCAAAGTTAGCCCCACTCTAGTGGGCGTCAGTTCCCCATGGCCAGTGGGTCTCAGTACGAGGCTGATGCATGGAGATGCTGTCTGCACTGCATCCCTCTCTTGAGCTTGTGCACCATAGTGGAAGAACTCAGACTTACCCCTGGGTATGAGCTGGATGGCATAGAATATGCCCACCAGAATCAAACTGTCTTCTGTGGACATTTCCATATGCTCAGGACAATAGAGGAAGGAATGTTCCAGCAGTCCTCATATCTACTAGGGGATTTTGATTTATCCCAACAGGCTGACACACCTGGTCCTGAGCACAGGGTGAGTCCCAGGAAAAAGTGGCAGGCCATGCTAGGACTGTCCCCTCCCACAGTGAGTCCGTCAGCTGTTTTCTAATTTTTCAAAATGGCATTGGGTATTCAAGGACCCTATCCGTCCATATAAATTTGAAAATTGGCATTTCCATGTCTGCAAAGAAGGCTTTTGGAATTTATATTGGGGTTGCATTTGAATCCGTAGATCACTTTGGGTAGAATTGACATCTTAATTGTCTTCCAATCCATGAACAAAGAATGCCCTTGCATTTATTTAGGTCTTTCAGAAATATTTTGCAGTTTTCCATGTCCTTTATATCCTTGCCTTAATTTATTCCTAGATATTTGATTTTTTTAGTTGCTATTGTAAATGTAATTTTTTTAATTTACTCTTCAGATTATGCAATACTACTGTATAGAAATAGTACTGATTTTTACATGTTGATCTTCTACCCTACCACTTTGAAGAATTCACTTATTAGCTCTAGGAGTTTTGTTGTAAATTTTTCAGGGTTTTCTGTATCTAGGATCATGTCATCTGCAAAAAGGAAAATTTTACTCCTCCCTTTCCAATGTGGATATCTTTTATTTCTTTTTCTTGCCTAGTTGCTCTGGTTAGAATATTGAATACAAAGTTGAATAACCCTGATGACAGTAGGCTTCCTTGTCTTGTTCCTAATCTTAAGAAGAAAAGCTTTCACCATTGAGAATGATGTCTGCTGTGGTTTTTCATATATGCCCTTTATTATGTTGAGAAAGTCTCCTCCTATTACTAGCTTTCTAAATGTTTTTATCAAGAAGGGCTGCTGGAGTCTGTCAAATGCTTTTTCTGCATCATTTGAGATGACCAGGGATTTTTTTTTCTCATTCTATTAATGTGTGTTGTATTGCATTAATTGATTCTCTTATATTCCACTCTGCATACATGGGATAAATCCCACTTGATCATGGGATATATTTCTGCTGAATTCTGTTTGCTGCTATTTTGTTGAAGATTTCTGCATCTATATTCATAATGGATATCAGTCTGTAATTTTCTTTTCTTGTTCTGCTTTTATCTGGCTTTGGTATGAGGATGATCTCGGCCTCATAAAATGAGTCGGGTTGTAGTCCCTCTGCAATTTTTTGGAAGATTTTGAATAGGGTTGGGATTAATTCCTCTTGGAATGCTTTATAAAATTCACCAGCAAAGCCATCTGGTCCTGGGGTTTTCTTTGATGGAAGGTTTTTGTTAATTGATTCAATCTCTCTATTATTGGTCTGTTGAGATATTCTATTTCTTTGAGTCAGTGTAGGTAGATAGAATGTGCGCCAGTTTGAAAATATTATTGTGTACCCTAGAAAAGCCAGGTTTTAATACCGATCCAATCTTGTGGGAGCAGCCATTTCTTTTAATCCCTATTCAGTACTGTAAGTTGGAAACTTTTGATTAGATTATCTCCATGGAGATGTGGCACACCCAGTTATGGGTATTAACTTTTAATTAGATGAAGATGTGACTCTACCCACTCCAGGTGGGTCTTGATTAGTTTCCTGGAGTCCTTTAAAAGAGGAAACATTTTGGAGAAACGCCAGAAAGGAAAGATCCTAGAGAAATCACAGAAGCCTCAGAGCCAACAGAAACCTCACAGCAGAGCTGACACAGATACACACATGTGGAGAACAGAGACACGGATGTTTGGAGATGCTTGGAAGCCAGGAGACGTTGCAATGAGATGTTAAGCAAGCCAGAACCTGAAGAGAGCCAAGGGAAGCCAAGAGAGGAAAGCCAGCCCCGGAGAAGCAAAGTGAGGAACGCCCACAGGAACAGAGGCTGAAAGCAATGGAGCCCAGGAGCAAGGGACCAGCAGATGGCAGCCATGTGACTTCCCAGCTGACAGAGGCGCTGCAGACGCATCAGCCTGCCTTGAATTAAGTCGTCTTTCCTTAGATGCCTTAGTTTGGACATTTCCACAGGCTTAGAACTGTAAATTAGTAACTTTTTTAACTCCCCTTTGTAAAAGCCATTCCAGTTCTGATATATTGTATTCCAGCAGCTAGCAAACTAGAACAGCATGTTTCTAGGAATGTCCATTTCATCTAGGTTGTCTAATTTGTTACTATATAGTTGTTCACACCATCCTCTTATAGTCCTTTTTATTTCTGTGAAATCAGTAGTAATGCTGTAGGTTTTACCAAAAAAAAAAAACAAACATGCATACCACACAGAGTCCCATACACCACCCTGTTATTAACACCGTGCATCAATGTGTGCTACAGTTCATGAGAGAACATTTTTATAGTTGTACTATTAAATATAGCCCTTTTTCGTTCACTTTTTGTGGTATACATACTTAGGTTTGTTTTAAAATTTATTCTAGAAACATATATACAACCTAAAATTTCTCCCTTGTTTTTTTATTCTTTATTTCATTTATTTCCCCTCTAATCTTTGTTATTTTCTTCCTTCTGCTCATTTTGGGTTGAGTTGGTTCTTCTTTTCTGGATTCTCCAATTACAAGGTCTAGGTTACTGATTTAAGTGCTTTCTTACTTTTAATAAGCATTTAGACCTATAAATTTGCCTCTCAGCGCTGCCTTTGCTGCATCCCTTAAGTTTTTATTTGTTGTGTTTTCATTTTCATCTGCTTCAATTTCCCTTGTGGTTTATTCTCCAACTGATTGGTTGTCTATGAGTTTGTTATTGAATTTCTACATATTGGTGGATTTTTCAGTTCCCCTTCTGATATTGATACCTAGCTTTTTCCACTCTGGTTAGAAAAGATACATTTCATTATTTTAATATTTTTAATTTATTGAAACATGTTTTGCTGATCTAACATAAAGTCTGTCCTGGACGATGATTTGTGTGCACTAGAAAAGAATGCATATTCTCCTGCTTTGGGTGAAGTGTTCTTTATATGTTGGCTAGGTCTACTTAATTTATAGAATCACCCCAATCTTCTATTTCTTTATTGATCTTCTGTCTAGATATTCAATCCATTATTTAAAATGGTGTATTGAAGTCTCCTACCATTAATGTAGAACTGTCTGTTTCTCTCTTCAGGTCTGTAAATATTTGCTTCATGTATGTTGGGGCTCTGCCTTTAGCCCCATATATATTTATAATTGTTATGTCTTCTGGTTGACACTTTATCAGTGTATAGTGACCTTCTTTGTCTCCTAAAACAGCTTTTGACTCTATGTCTACTTTGTCTGATTTTAGTATAACTGCCCCAGATCTCTTTTGGTTACTATATGCATAGTATATTTTTTCCATTCTTTCACTTTCAAACTACTTGTATCTTTGAATTTAGGATAAGTCTTTTGGATTATAGCATATGGTCATGGCTCTGCTTCTTCAGTCTATTCTGCCAATCTCTGCCTTTTGACTAGAGAATTTAACCCATTTATATTTAAAATAACTACTAAAAATATAGGACATTTTCTATCATTTTTCTATCTGGTCTTTGTAAGTCTTATACCTTTTTTATCCCTCAATTCTTATTAATGTCTACTTTCATGTTTACTTTTTTCTAGTAGTGTCCCATTTTGAGTCCCTTCTCATTTCTTTCTAGATATATTTTCCATGTATTTTCTTTGTGGTTTGCATGGGGCTAAAATGTAACATCCTAAATCTAAAACAGTCACATTTGATTTGATAGCAAATTAACTTCACTTGCATACACATATACACTGTTTCTGTAACTCTCTGTCCCCCACACCTTTTTGTTGTACTTGTTACAAATTATATATTTATATATTATATGCCCCAAACCATAGATTTATCATTACTTTAGTATGTATTTGCCTTTTAGAACATGTATGAAGTAAAAAGTGGTATGCCTTTACCAGAGGTCTTTATTTCTTTTTGCCACTTCAATCTACTGTCTGGTGTCCTTTCATTTCAGTCTGAAGAACTCCCTTTAGCATTGCTTGTAGAATGATTCTATTCCTGATGAAATTCGTTAGCTTTTGCTTATCTGGGAATATCTTAATCTCTATTTCATTTTAGAAAGCTTATCTCAACAGATATAAAATTCTTAACTGGAAATCGTTTTGCTTTTTTTTCAGTATGTTTCATCTCACTCCCTTCTTGCCTCCATGGTTTCTGATGAGAAATTGGCACTTAATTTTATCGAGGCTCCCTTATTCATATCATGTTGCTTTTCTCTTGTAACCTTGTCCTTGGCTTTGGAAAGTTTGATTACTGTGTGTCTGGGCATGGTTCCCTTTGAGTTTATCCTGTTTGGGGTTTGTTCAGCTACTTGAATGTACATAGTCATGTCGTTCATTAAACCTGAGAAGGATTTTTTTGTAAGTATTTCTTTGGATATTCCTTTTGCCCCTTTCTCTCTTCTCCTTTCAGTGTTTTCATAGTGCATATATTGTAAGACTGATGGTGTCCCACAAATTCTCTTAGGTTCTCTTTGCTTTTTTAAATTCTTACTTCCCTCTGCTTCTCAGCCTGAATGATTTCAGTTGTCTGGTCTTCAAGTTCATTTATTCTTTCTTCTGCCAGCTCCAATCTGCCTTTAAGACCCTCTAGGGAATTTTTCATTTCAGTGATTGTGGTCTTCAACTCCACTATTTATGTTTGGTTCCTTTTAAATTTTTTGGTTTCTTTATTGAGATTCTCATATTGTTCATTCATTGTTTTCTTGATATCTTTTAGTTCTTTTCCATGCTTTCCTGTATTTCCTTTAGCATATTTAGGATTTTTTTTTTAATCTTGGTACAGTATATCCAAAATTCAGTCTTCTTCAATGACGGTTTTGTGGATTTTATCTTGTTCCTTTGAATGGGCTACCATTTCCTGTACATTTTGATATTTTAAAGTATTAACTCTGGGATTTAGTCCCTGAGGTGTCTGTTCCTTAAGTTTGTATCCAGCTAGTAATATGACAGAGATGCACTTGAGTGCAAAGAGCTAGCAAAAACAAACAAGCAGCTATAAACACACACATACACACACACCTTTTAATGTCTTTGCAAACTGTTTCTGCATTGGCTGGTTCTCTCCTTCAGAGTTTAGACCTCCTTTCAGAAGGATCAGCCTGGCACAGATGTGAAGTTCAGGGTCTTCTCTGTTTTTTTCTGAGCCTATGTTTTGTCCTAACTTTGTACTGCTCATGGCTTTAGGAATTCCCCATTTAAAGGAATTTGCCCTCTACTCCCAAAGAAATAGATTTTCTCTCCATCTCTCATGCTCTATTATGTGAATTAAAGCAGGTAATCATTTGCCCCAAATGCTTGACTTAATTGTTTTTTAATAGGGTTTTAGCTGTCCACAGTTGACTTTCCCTGCAGGGCAAAGTTCTGGGAGGGCAAGCTTGAGAGGCATTTCCTAGTTTAGTCTTTCAGGTCACCACCCAATAGATTGGTACTGACATACAAGCACTGCAGAACCTTTATGGGGGTTACTCTCCTCCCCACAAAGGGAGCACAGGCTGGCTCCCCACTGCACTGGGAATGATGTGGGGGAGGAGCCAGTTAGGGTGTCAGAAGTTTCTGCTGCTGCTTTAGAAGTTGTTTTCTTGAGTTGGCACTCTCCCTGTTACTGCAATCCTTTAACTGTTTTCTGGGGGGTTGAAGAAGATGGCCCTGCCAGTTTTTTGCTAGTTATTCAAAGCTTCTGTGGGAGACAGCACCCTGGAGCATCTTATGCTGCTGCTGCCTTTGTTGATTGGGAACCCCTGTTGCCTCTTTGGTAAACACTGAACGATAAGGAAAAGATCGTCTTCTTAAATCTTCACAACAGCCCCACAGGGTTCCAGCAGTGCTGTCCCAGAAAGGTCACCCTGTGAGGTGCTCTGAGTGCATAGGCTCCGGGCACAGCATCCCTTCAGTGCTTTGTGAGGCACGTTTTTAGGGCCAGTTGTTTTCCATCTAGCACAGAAGGTCTGTGAATATGAATGGGGAAAAATTGTCCTTATTTTCCAAGTGAAATTTAACATTTCATCTGATTTATGAGAGCAGACAACAAGCTACAGTAGAATTAGCTGTCTCTGTGACTTTGTCAACAGTAGGAATCACAGATATTTTCATACTCGGTGCTGGCATCTCAAATTGCTATTTATATTCATTACTACTTTGAAATTATGGTAGTTTTAGACATGCCATTAGCTTTTATTATTTAATGCATTAATAAGGGTATGCATTTATTACTATGTAAACATGTTTTTTTTAATATTTTGGTAGCTATGCTTAAATATAATTGGTTTCCTTTGAAATTCCATGTGCATTATTGTATGTATTTGGAAGTATTATTCTAAAGAGGGGTCCACAGGCTTTCCTAGCACGTAAGGGTGTCCATGGTCCTTAGTTAACACCTACTAACAGTGCCTGGAAAGCAGGAGAAACTGAAATGGGAAATGCAGGGGGCCTTGATGGGAGTGATGGGTGGACCCTCCCCCCGGAACCAGAGTCCCTGCAGGATACCAGCAGCCCTGGGATGCTTCACCCACCCCTCCTTCTCTGGGCACCCTGAGAAGTGGAAACCAGCACCCCTGACTCACGGCAAAGCCACTGCTTCAATTAAGGCAGAGAAACACAATTTATTACCAGCATGTTTTTGGTTTCAGGCATTGCCTTGAAAAGGTCAGCTTATGTGAATATTTAGAAAAAGCAAGATCATAAAATAAGAAGCACTTGGCATATAGGTTTTTTCCTTTGAAGAAGAAAATTCAGGCTCCTTGGTAACTTAAAGTTGGCCACCTCCAGGCCTTTTTATTTGACGTGCATTTACTTTTTTAAAAGGAAGTTGTTTGGGAGCTGCATTGGGGAAGATTTGCGTTACCACGATTCCTCAACGTTTGGAACCAGGAAAGTGAGCCCCACATATGGACTGAAGGGGCACTCACTGTCCAGTGCCTGCTATGAACGGGGAATTCGGAGAGCATGGCTGCTTTAAAAAGCCCCCCTTCAGTGTCTGTCTTGTATTTGTTTTAGCTGATGGCTACT
>PVIY010020259.1:0-44353 GCA_004026745.1 Myrmecophaga tridactyla | reverse complement strand
GGATCTCCTATATTCCAGGAAAACTCTTCTTTACCTCCATTGTGTAATTGCAGTCCTATTTCCCCCTGATAGTCAGGGTCAATCACCCCAGCCAGTAATGTAATCCCCTTCTTGGCTTGTTGATCCAGGGGCATGAGTCGCCCAAAGTGACCAGGTGGCAGTCTTAGATTCTAGTTCAATGGAATCATTGTTGTTTCTCCTGGTGGAAGCACTCCCCCTTTTGGAACTAAAACCTGTAGATCAGCAGAGCTCAGGGTTGCAGGCACAGGAAGCAAAAATTTTCCTTGTGGATCACTGGGGTAATAGTGAGTTGTGCCACTCCCATTTCCACCCCTTGGCTCCTGGACCCATGGATCCTGGTTATGGGAGAAACAGCACCATACAGTGGACGCTGATTCAGAGCATACACAGCTTCCCTGAAGAACATTACCCCAGCTCTCCAAGGTATTGCCACCTAGTTGGCACTGAAACTGAGTTTTCAAAAGGCCATTCCACCATTCTATCAATCCAGCTGATTCTGGATGATGGGGAAATGGCAAGACCAGAGAATTTCATGAGCATGTGCCAATTCCCACACTTCATTTCCTGTGAAGTGTTTTCCCTGATCAGAAGGAATGCTGTGTGGAATACAATGATGATGGATAAGGCATTCTGTAAGCACATGGATGGTAGTTTTGGCAGAAACATTGCGTGCAGGGAAAGCAAACCCATATCCAGAGTATGTGTCTATTCCAGTTAGAACATATCACTGCCCCTTCTATGAAGGGAGTGGTCCAATGTGATCAACCTGCCACCATGTAGCCAGATGGTCACCTCAGGGTATGGTGCCATATTGGGGACTGAGTGTGGGTCTTTGCTGCTGACAGATTGGGCACTCAGCAGTGGCTGTAGCCAGGTCAGTCTTGGTGAGTGGAAGTCCATGTTGCTGAGCCTATCTGGCATAACCTCTATCCCTACCACCATGGCCACTTTGTTCATGAGCCCACTGGGCAATGATAGGAGTTGCTGGGGAAAGAGGCTGACTGGTATCCACAGAACAGGTCATCTTATCCACTTGATTATTAAAACCTTCCTCTGCTGAAGTCACCCTCTGGTGCACATTCACATGGGACACAAATATCTTCATGTTTTTAGCCCACTCAGAAAGGTCTATCCACATACCTCTTCCCCAGACCTCCTTGTCACCAATTTTCCAATTCTGGTCTTTCCAAATCCCTAACCATCCAGCCAAACCATTAGCAACAGCCCTCTTGCTAAGCCCTCTTAGAACAGAACCTCTGGCCAGTTCTTCTTCCAAGCAAAATGAACAACCAGGTGCACTGATCGAAGTTCTTCCCACTGGGGATATTTTTCCTCACCACTGTCCTTCAAGGACACCCCAGAAAGGGGCTGTTGTGCTTCAGTTGTCCACATTCGGGTGGTACCTGCATATCGTGCTGAACCATCTGTAAACCAGGCCTGAGTTTTCTCTTCCTCAGCCAATTCACTGTAAGGAACTCCTCAAGCGGCCATAGCTTTGTCTGGGAAAGAGAAGGTAACATGGCAGGAGTGAGGGCCATAGACATTTGGGCCACTTCCTCATGTAACTTACTTGTGCTTTCAGGACCTGCTCTGGCCCTATCTTACATATACCATTTCCATTTTATGATGGAGTGCTGCTGTGCATGCCCAATTTTATGGCTTGGTGAGTCAGACAACACCCAGCTCATGATAGGCAACTCAGGTCTCATGGTAACTTGGTGGCCCATGGTTAAGCATTCAGTCTCTACTAAGGCCCAGTAGCAGGCCAGAAGCTGTTTCTCAAAAGGAGAGTAGTTATCTGCAGCAGATGATAAGGCTTTGCTCCAAAATCCTAAGGGTCTGTGCTGTGATTCTCCTATAGGGGCCTGCCAAAGGCTCCAAACAGCATCTCTATTTGCCACTGACACTTACAGCACCATTGGATCTGCTGGATCTTATGATCCAAGTGGCAGAGCAGCTTGTACAGCAGCCTGGACCTATCACAGAGCCTCCTCTTGTTCAGGTCTCCACTCAAAATTAGTAACTTTTCTGGTCACTTGATAAATGGAGTGACCATTTGAGGTCACTCAAATGAGTGACTGCAAATGAGTAGCAAACCCAAATGAGGAATATGTTGTTGCCAAAATCCAAAGAGACCAACTAGGTGTTGTGCCTCCTTTTTGGTCATAGGAGGGGCCAGATGCACCGGCTTATCCTTCACCTTAGAAGGGATATCTTGACATGCCCCACACCACTGGACATCTAGAATTTTACTGAGGTGGAAGGCATCTGTATTTTTGTTGGATTTATCTCCCATCCTCTGACACGCAAATGCTTTATCAGTAAGTCTAGAGTAGTTGCTACTTTGTGCTCACTAGGTCCAATCAACATGATATCATCAATGTAATGGACCAGTGTGATGTCTTGTGGGAGGGAGAAATGATCAAGTTCCCTGCGGACAAGATATGACATAGGGCTGGAGAGTTGATATACCTCTTAAGTAGGACAGTGAAAGTATATTGCTGACCTTGCCAGCTGAAAGCAAACTTTTTCTGGTGGTCCTTACTAACACCTATTGAGAAAATAGTATTTGCCAGAACAGTAACTGTATACCAGGTACCAGGGGATGTACTGATTTGCTCAAGCAATGATACCACATCTGGAAAAGCAGCTGCAAATGGAGTCACCACCTGGTTGAGCTTCCAATAATCCACTGTCATCTTCTGAGACTCATCTGTTTTCTGCACAGGCCAAATAGGAGAGTTGAATGGGGATGTGGTGTGAATCACCACACCTCCTTCAAGTTCTTAAGAGTGGCAGTAATCTCTGCAATCCCTCCAGGAATCTGGTATTGCTTCTGATTTACTATTTTCTAGGTAGGGGCAGTTCTAGTGGCTTCCACTTGGCTTTTCCCACTATAATAGCCCTCACTGCACAAGTTAGAGAGCCAATGTGGGGATCCTGCCAGTTGTTCAGTATGTCTATTCCAATTATTCATTCTAGAATGGAGGAAATAACTACAGAATGAGTCTGAGAGCCCACTGGACCACTGTGAGATAGACCTGAGCTAAAACTCCATTGATCACCTGACCTCCATAAGCCCCCACTCTGACTGGTGGACCAGAGTGACGTTTTGGGTCCCCTAGAATTAATGTCATTTCTGAACTAGTGTCTAATAATCCCCCAAATATCTGATCATTTCCTTTTCCCCAATGCACAGTTACCCTGGTAAAAGGCCATTGGTCACCTTGGGGAAGGCTTGGAGGAAGATTAACAGTATAGATTTTTGGCAATGTAACAGGGTTCTCTCCCAAAGGGACCTGGCCTCCCCTTCATTCAAGGGGCTCTGGGACTTTAAACTGTCTCAAGTCTGGAAATTGATTAAGGGGCTGTGACTCTGTCTTTTTGTAATTCAAGTTAGACTTCTGTTCACTTGACCTAGAACTCTTTTGTTTATACGGCTCAAACAAGAATTTAGCAGGCTGCCCATCTATTGTATTTTTAGGTATCCCATGATTTACTGGCCAATGCCAGAAATCTCTGTGACTCAGATTATTTTGACGCCTGCTTTGAGTTTGCTGTCTATTATAATAGCCACGTCTACCCTGCCTTTGGTGATTAAGTGCTGCCACCTGGCTTCTGCCAACCCAGGATCTGGTCATCCCCATTGTGTTTAAGGACTCCAGCTCAGTGACAGCAGTTCCCACAGTAATATCTGACCTACAGAGAAGTGCAACTACAGAGCTCTTCAGAGATGATGGTGCTAGCCTCACAAATTTATTTCTCATTGTTCTGGTAAAAGGTGCATCCTCCAGACATTTCTGGGGTGTAAGAGCAGGCTTTGCATGATAAATCCACTCTAACATTCCAATCTCTCTAAGCCTCTGGATCCCCTCATCTACACTATACCAGGGCAGTTCTGACATTTCAACCTCAGGTAATGTCAGCCACCTTTTGATCCATGTTTCAGCCAACCATCCAAACAAACTGTTAATGCCTTTTCTAACTCCTCAAGCTATAATACTGAAAGCAGAATTTCTGCTTTGTGGACCCATATCAATAAATTCAGCCTGATCCAGCCTTATATTCCTCCCACCATTATCCCACACCCTTAAAATCCATTGCCACACATATTCCCCTGATTTCTGTCTATACAGATTGGAAAGCTCGCACAGTTCTTTTGGAGTATAACGTACCTCCTCATGTGTGATACTTTGCACCTCACCTTTAGGGGGCTGTTGGGACTTTAGTCCAGCTATCGGTCTGGAAGAAATGAGGGGTGGGTCATGAAAAGAATTAGAAGTATCTTCCAAGCCATTTGCTTAAGGGCATTTGTTTGCAGTTTCATCTGGTGGAACAGGATTAATCACTTTAGGGCTAATCCCTTCAGATGGAGGTTGGGTGGCCAACTCCTCAAGGCAGACTGGAGGTGGGGCAGCTATGTCCTCAGGGCAGCCTATTACAGGGTTATCTAGAGAAGACTCAGCACAACCTAGGGTTTCAACCTCTCCACCAACATCATTATCAATCCACATGTCGCCATCCCATTTTTCAGGGTCCCACTCTTTTCCAATCAATGCCCTCACTTTAACAGCAGACACCATGCAAGATTGAGATTTCAGCTTATGTCATAAAATTGCTACTCTAACAATAAGATTCTGAGTCTAATTTTCAGAGATCTCAAGTCTATGGCTACAGGAAATAAGATTTTCCTTCAGGACACTCACAGAAACAGCTACATCTGTCAGATCGCACTTAAGCTTCTCGTTTGAAGGCTTAAGCCCATTCTTTCACTCATTAATGTATACAGTGTATCTAACAACAACCAGCCAACATCTCTATGCTTATTATTTCCACAAAACTCATAAAGGTGTCAAAGCATTATCCCCCAGAGCCTGGCTTCATACAAGCAAAGCATTAGAAGAATCAAATGGTGATATTTTAACTATTTCTTTTACCAACTCACTCCATGGATTGGCAATGTCATTCTGATTATGGAAATCAGAGTCCTTAGTGCCTTTGAGTCCAGTCAGTTTAGTAAACCATTCATAAAAACTCATTCTTAAGTTTCTGTTTCTTAAGAACTACTCCTGGTACCAAGTTGTACTAGTTAGGGTTCTCTAGAAAAACAGAATCAACAGGAAATATTCGTAAATACAAAATTTATAAAAGTGTCTCACATAACCATGGAAATGTAGAGTCCAAAACCTGTAGGGCAGGCTGTGAAGCTGATGATTCCAATGAAGGGTCCGGATGAACTTCACAGGAGAGGTTCACCAGCCAAAGCAGGAAGAGAGCCTGTCTCTTCTGAATCCTCCTTAAAAGGCTTCCAGTGATTAGATTAAGCATCACTCATTAAACACTCCCCTTGGCTGATTACAAATGGAATCAGCTATGGATGTAGCCAACATGATCATGATTTAATTCTATGAAATGTCCTCATAGCAAAAGACAGACCAGCACTTGCCCAACCAGACAAACAGGCACCACCACCTGGCCAAGTTGACACATGAACCTGACCATGACAACCACTGTTCTAATGAATAGAATAGGCAAGGACTTATGAGTCAGAGGAGGAAGAGACCATGTTAGATAAGCTGTTAAAAAATTTCTTGAATTGGGAGCTGAGAATTGAGGTAGGCTCAGAAGGGTGGGTTCATCTGCTTTGATAGCATAAAAGTAAAAAATTTGAAATGTTTGCAGGAGCACAGTTTAAATCTTGTAGAGGGCTTTACTATCAGTTATGTTAGGTTCATAAGTAACAGAAACAATCAAGTTATTATGCATAAAAGGTTTATTTTTTGCTGCATAATAAATTACCCCAAACTTAGTGTCTTAATATCATTTCTATCTCACAATTTTTGTGAGTCAAGTATTTGGGTGTGGTTTAAAGGCATGCCCTAGGCTTAATCAAGATATCAGCTATGGCTGGAATCATCTCATGGTTTGATTAGGGAAGAAGCTGCTTCAAAGCACATTCACATAGCAGCTGGCTGGCCTCAGGTCCTCACTGGCTATTAGTCAAAGACTTCAGTTCCTTCCTTGTGGACCTGTAACACAGCAACAGCTGGCTTCACTCATTATGAGGAATAAGGGAGAGAGACTCAATATGTAAGCCACAGTCTTTTTATAATCTATTATTTGAATGACATCCCATCACTTCTGTATTCTATTCATGAAAAGAGAATCCCTAAAACCAGCTGGCACTCATGAGAAAGGGCTTATATAAGGCATGGACAAAGGAGTTGGGGATCATTGGGCGCTGTCTTAGTTTGTCAGGGCTGCTATAACAAACTAAGAGACTAGTTGCCTTAAATGACAGAAATTTATTTTCTCACAGTTCTGGAGGCTTGAAGTCAGAAATCAGGGTGCCAGCAGGGCCATGCTTCTTCATAAAAGAAGAACCTGCACTGTGCCTTATGCCTGGCAAAAAAAAAAAAAAAAAAAAAAAGAGGCAAATATAAAACTCAGAAATACAGAATCTGGAACAATTAATCAAACATGTTTAAAGAGTCTCCTAAACAAATTCAGTGAGTTGGCTAATGAGATAAAGGATATTGACAAGATACTACGTGAACATAAAGAAGAATTTGAAAGTGTACAAACAAAAATAGCAGACCATATTGGAAAATGAAAGTCATAATAGATAAAATTTAAAATGCGCTAGAAGCACACAACAGCAGATTTGAACAGGCAAAAGAAGGAATGTCCATATCTAAGTAGCACAACATATTCCAAACTGAATACATCTGAATGTATCTACTCCATGACACATACTAATCAAGATGTTAAATGCCAAAGATAAAGAGAGAATTTGAACAACCAGAGTAAAGTGATACATTACATACAAAGCATGCCCAATAAACTAAGTGCCAATTTCTCATCAGAAACTATAAAGGTGAGAAGGCAGTGGTATGTCTATTCACGATACTGAAAGAGAAGAACTGCCATCCAAGAATTCTCTATCTGGCAAAACTGTCCTTCAAATATGAGGGGGAACTTAAGATATTCATTGATAAGCAGAATGGAGAGTTCATTAACGAGAGACCTGATCTACAAGAAATAACAAAGGGACTCCTGCAGGCTGAAAGGAAAAAACAAGAGAGAGAGGCTTGCAAGAGTGTAGAAATGAAGAGTATCATAAAGGTAACTAAAAAATTGAAAAGAGAAAAAAAGCCATGACATATATAAAAGTCAAAAGATGAAATGATTGAAGTAATTATTACCATCACAGTAATGATATTGACTCTTAATGGATTAAACTACAATCAAAAGACATAAATTGGCAGAATGGATAAAAAAAAAATACAAGCCTCAGTAGATAGGAGACTTACCTTGGACCCAAAGATATATATAAGTTGAAAGTGAAAGGTTGGAAAAGAAATTCCATTCAAATGGCATCAAAAAATAAGCTGGGGGAACTATACTAATATCAGATAACATAGATTTTAAATGTAAAATGTCATAAGAGACAGAAATATTACATACTAATAAAAGGGGCACTCACCAAGAAGAAATATCAATAATAAATATGTATGCACCTAACTAAGGTGCCCCAAAATACACGAGGAAAACACTAACAAAACTGAAGGGAGAAATAGGCATGTGTACAATAATATTAGGAGACTTCAATATACCACTCACATCAATAGATAATATTCTAGCCAGATGGTGGGGGGAAAAACCTCAATTAGCTAAATCATGGACAATCTAATCTACCATAGCTAAAAGTCTTACCTATAGTCTTATTAAATCTAAGATCAAATCCTTTTGGAGAACATGTTATCCACACTTGAAATTTTAATAGAGAGACCTATGAAAATAAATCTGAAATATATGAGCCTTGCTCCATAAAAGGAAATTAGCAAACCTATTGTTAGGAACTAATCAAAACCTTAAAGAAAAAGGAAACCTTTGTAAAGCAATCCTTTTATGGTGAGATGAAGATATTCAAAACCACAGTGTTCAGGCTGGTGACTTTGTAAGTTGGAAAAGACACCTCCATAAAGAATGCATTCCAACCTCTCTTTTTTTGTGGGGAGGGGGAGGGTGCATGGTCCGGGAATCAAACCCAGGTTTCCCACACGTAAGGCGAGCATTCTACCACTGAAACACCCGTGCACCCTGCATTCCAACCTCTCTTGAAAGCACCCTATCAGGTACTTTTTTAAAAAAGCAATTTAATTGACATATATTATATGTTCACATACCATATAATCATCCGAAGTATACATACAATCAATGGTTCACAATATCATCAAACAGTTGTGCATTCATCATCACAACTTATTTTTGAGCATTTTCATTATTCCAAAAAAATTAAAATAAGAATAAAAATAAAAGGAAACAAGAACACCCAAAACATCCCATACCCCCTATTATTTATTTTTCTTTTTTATTTTCTTCCTCATCTGTCCATACACTGGATAAAGAAAGTGTCAGTCACAAAGTTTTCACAATCACACAGTTACACCTTAAAAGTTACATTGTTATACAATCATCTTCAAGAAACAAGGCTATCGGATTGCAGTTCAACAGTTTCAGATATTTCCCTCTGCCACTCCAATACACCAAAAACTGAAAAAGGATATTTATATACTTCTTAAGAATAACCTTCAGAATGATCACTCAACTCTATTTGAAATCTCTCAGCCACTGAAACTTTATTTTGTTCCATTTCTTTTTTCCTTTTTTTGGATAAGTCTTTCTTAATCCCACGATGCCAGGGCCAGGTACATCCCAGGGAGTCAGGTCCCATGCTGTTAGGGAGATTTACATCCCTGGGAGTCATGTCCCACATAGAGGGGTGGGCAGTGAGTTCACCTGCAGAATTGGCTTAAAGAGAGAGGCTACATCTGAGCAACAAAGAGTTTCTCTGGAGGGGTGACTCTTAGGCATAGTCATAAATAGGCTTAGTTTCTTCTTTATAGGAATAAGTTTCATAAAGGTAAGCCACAAGATCAAGGACCTGGCCCATCAACTTGGCAGTCCCCAATGCTTGCAAGTTCTTCCCCAGGTGGGGATGTTTCCCAGTCCTTAAGGGGACTTTGGAAATACTATTTTATCTTCTGTCCAGATTACTCTGGGAGATATATATATATATACATATAACCTGCACAGTCCAACAAGATCTCACTCTCTATTCAAAGTTCCATGTAATTATGGTGTTTAAATAGGCTGTTAAATTAGATACTGTTCTACCAAAAATACAAATTTTGTATCAAATAAATATCTCTTCCTTTGGTTTCACACAGAAATTGAAGTTTTAATATACAGTTAATATCATCCCTTACCCTTTAGTCCCTATCAGATACTTTCACTAATCAACGTGCAGCTAAATGAGAAGGTATTGATTCTAGGATTCATATTTCTTATTTAAAGAAAGGTCTCAGCCCTGCCTGGAAATCCATTCCTACAGAGGATTATTATCAAAATTATCAAGAACCAGAAGTAGACAGCATCTAATATAGACAACGAACCCAATACCCAGATCAAGGACTATATAATTGATACTTACTGGTGATCTTAGGCTTAAACCCAAGAAGTAGATGGCATCTGAGAAAATCAGCTAATCCAAGAACCACAACCTAATTGTCATCAGATTGAATGACCTCAATAACATCCGAAAAACTTCATTATTATCCTATTAACTCTCTTATTCACATTTCTCTTCCTCCTTCACCCCATCTGTGTGTTTCAGTCCATCTCTGTCCCTCTCACAATGAATCTTACTCCCTTTACACTCCTCATTCTTGCCCTTACCTTGTCTTCCTTGTCTCTTGACATTCATCATATTTTTTCCCCAGTTACATGAAGGACTGATGACCTAGGCAGTCTATCAAATTTTTGTCTAATTCATGCTAATTTAGACTCAATGGAAGGTTCCCACATATTGTCTGCACCTATAGACATTCAAACCTGGATAAACATAGGAGGCATATTTCATATAGACCAAGTATGGGACAAAATGGGTAGATATTCAGTAAATATCAAAAATGGTTGCCCCATTGGACATATCTCACTCTTGAAGAGAAAGGGGTCCTGATAGCACAGATTACCCACACTATAATGAATTTCTCTCCTTGCATAAACAATGATGATGGCACAGAATAGTCTCTAGGCACTATCCCAGCCAACATCTGCAATCAAATCCTTTGGTAGGACAAAGAGGAAGGCAAATGGCATTCTTTCTAAAATGACACAATAATCAAACATGAAAGAAACCAATAACTTTCTTGGAGATGCTTGCCCTCATTGAGTATTCTGTTACTTGCATGGAAGAAGCAAGATACATTCTCGGTTCTAAAGGTAATGGATTGATTAACTTCCTTCTTTGCAGTGTAACCCAAACTCACAGATCTAAACATATTAGATGGGTTTCAATCCATTGCAGATATTATCCTTCCTGAAGGTCAAAATTGCCTCAACTTTGACCAGAGCAAGCCTGTTCAGAATCACTACTGAGTCCTTTATCACCACCCGAGTAGTCTTTGATACTTTCTTGCTATCTGAATTGTCAAAATGTGCTAGTAACGTCTCCTAAATTCCCATCCCCTACTGGGACTCCATCATTTCACCAACAAAAACAAACAAACAAACAAAAACCCTGGCTTTATAAAAAAGAAATATCAAGACAGAAATCTGGGTGGAGGAATTTCATTGGGCTGGTCATTGTTATTGGAGTTTTCAGTCACACATATATGAAAAAGAAACATACATATTTTTCACATATATATATAAATATTTTTACATATATATATGAAAGAAAAACAGTTTATTTCATATATTACTTCCAATGCAAAGTTAAGTCTATGATAGCACAGGTTTTGTATTTAACACTACATCTACATTTTCTTTGTTTAAGATTGAGCATCGTCATTGTAAAGGACACAGAAGAAAATAAAATTAGAATGTCTCATAATTACTCATATACTTTATCCCATATTAAAAACAAAGCAGCAATTATGATTACTGAAAATATAAATTTTATTTTTCATATTCTATTGCCATTCTCTCACCTTTTTTAATGGTAGCACTTTATCTACATTGTTGGATCATATGGCAATTGCACTATTCTCTTTGCCTTTTCAACCCACACTTTATTTCAATTTTAGAAATTACTCTGTTTTTAATGATAGCCACTATTCTTAAGCTAATGTCTCTAGAGATTTCTGTTTTCTGAATGTTTTTCACTAGTAAATTCCTCAGGGATTTATGGAACTTATGGGAACACTGTTCTTTGAGTTCTTGAATAGTCTGTGCTATTATGAATGGACTTATAAGTTCTGTTATATGTTCAGTATGGTTCCAATAAAGAAATATCATTTTTAGTATTAAAATATCAAACCTCACTCTAATAAAGATTAATTTGACACTTATTATTTCAACTTAAGGTGAAATAGCCTCTTCTACCATTAGAATTTTTTCAGGACATTGGAACACTATTATTGTCCTTATTTATAACTCTGACATTCATACTATCTATCTAGACCAATTCTCAGGCATCCCTTGGGCACAAATTCTTAACCACCCTTCACTCCATCATAACCATTTTTACAACCTATTTTATCAACTACACCACAATGTACATTGTCCGTACTCTATCAGGCCCCACAATTTTTAGACTTTGTCTGTAATGATGCAGATGTCTCCATATCTGGAGGCTGAGTAAGGCATAACCAAACCTATCTTAGTCTGGCCAACACAAGCTATTTCTTTCTATGTGGAAAAATGTCTGTCTTGCCTCACCACCAGCCTGGAGTTGGACCTGCATAGAAACAGCCTTACTCCCTGATCTGGAGAAGGACCAGTTAAAAACAAAGGGTAAAATTAACTGTTTTTTTTTCTTTCCATAATGCAATATACCAGAAATGGAATAGCTCTTATAAAGGGAATTTATTATGTTAAAAGTTTAAAGATCTAAGGCCATAGATATGTCCAAACTAAAGCATCCAAAGAAAGATACTTTAACTCCAAAGAAAGACCAATGTCTGTCACATGGGAAGGCATGTGGATGGAATTTGCTGGTCCTTGTTCTTGCTTGTGTTGTTTCCAGCTTCTGTTGCCAGTGGTTTCTCCTCTAAGCATCTGCGGGCCTTTACTTAGCTCCACTGGGACACAATTCTGGATTCTGGCTTGCTTAGTATCTTATGGGAAGGCACATGGAATGCCTTCTGTGTTCTGCCCATGTCTAGTGGCTCTCTGTCAGCACGCCAAGCATCTCCAAGCATCCATGTCTTTGTGAACTCTGAAGCAACTGTTTTCCAAGCATCTGCATCTGAGGTTTCTCCAAAAATGTTTCACCTTTTAAAGGACTCTAGTAAACCAATCAAGACCCACCTTGAATGGGTGGGTTTACAATTCCATCTAATCAAAAGGTCACACCTACAACTCGGTGTGTCACATCTCTATTGAAACAATCCAATCAAAGCTTCCCACTCTAAACAATAGATCTGGACCCACAAGATTGGTTCAGGGTTAAACATGACTTTTCTGGAGTATGTAATAGTTTCAGATCAGCACACTAACCTAGGATCTTTTACATGTCAATTCAAAAATTCCAGACCTAAAAAAGACAGCATACAATCCAATCCACTTATTGAAAGACCCAACATAGGCTGGAATATTTTAAGATGTTTTATTTGGTTTCATGGAATTCCCCAGCCATAAAAACCCTTTTGAAACATATCTAGTACTCTTTAGGTCACCTTTAATGCTACCGTCAAGTCAATAAAAAACTTACAGCTTGAGGTCAATAGCCTATCAAAGATTGCCCTACAATACCACAGAGCACTTGATATACTTACAGCTCAATGAGATTGACCATATGCTTTCTTTGAAAAACCATGTTGCTTCTATGTAAACCAATCTGCTGAAATTTGGCACATTTAAGACATCAAAGAGAAAATTTAATTCAATGAACTAGGGAACCCTGAACCTTGGGACTTAATTAGTTGGCTAATTCTTGGATCCTGGGAGACTGAATTCATAGCATATTTCAAACCCTTGCTCCTTTTTCTTATTATAGCCACTAAAATACTCTCTTATTCATTGTATGATCTCCAGAATAACAGCTACCCATACTGTCCAAGTCATGTTAATATGTCAAACCCTTGATCTTGAAGCTTGCACTTAAAGCTTACTTCTTACTTCTGTAATGATGTAAAATTCCAACTATAATTAATGCTTAAGAATCATCCCCTGCCCTATCCCCTGTGAGTCAAGCATCCCCTGCATGACTCACAGAGGTGTAAGCCCCCTGGCAATGTGCGACAGAACTCCTGAGATTCTCAGAGATCTGGCATCATGAAATTGAGAGTCTTTTTGACCAAGAGGGAAAAGAGAAAAATGAGACAAAATAAAGTTTCAGTGGCTGAGAGATTTAAGAATCAAGAGGTTATCCTGAAGGTTATTCTTATGCATTCTATAGATATCCTTTTTTAGTTTATGGTGTGTTGGGGTGGCTGAAGGGAAGTACCTGAACTGTTGAGCTGTGTTCCAGTAGCCTTGATTCTTGAAGATAATTGTCAAATAATAGAATTTTTACAAAGTGACTGTGTGATTGTAAAAGCCTTGTGTCTAATGCTCCTTTTATCCAGGGTATGGATACATAAGTAAAAAATATGGATAATAAATAAATAAATATATGTTATTATCCACAAAAAAAGAAAATGTTGATTGTGATGATAAAAAAAAAACACTGAGGGCTTTATCTTAGATTCTACAAAGATTCTATGCTCTATGATTACTTTCCATAAAACTACAACCTCCAGATGGGTTCCTAGTCCAGACAAGTCCTGAAAGCTAAAGGGGCCAGCCTCTCCAGAAGATCAGCTAGGTTCATCCCCCTATCCCATATTTCTGACAGCCTGTTCCAATGTAAGAAAGTTAGAATGGGCATAGCCCAAATAACCCTAAAGATTGGGAGGAAGATCAAAGGAGAAGGTGGAATTATATAGAGAAGATAAGGTTTCATGAATGAATATGATTGCTTAATCATTACATTGATATTTCTTTTAGTCTCCAGTATTTTGGAACAGCTAGAAGTAAAAACCTAGAGTTGTGGAATTGTAATCTGTACCAAACTCTGAAATCTGTCCTACAACTAATGCTTGTGGTGTGCTTTGAAATTTGTTGCTTTTTTGTATATATGCTATTTTTCATAATTAAAAAAAAGAAAAATAAATAAATAAATAATAGGAGTGATAAGCCAGTTTGAAGGGATTATGTACCCTAGAAAAGCCATGTTTTAATCCTGATCCATCTTATAAAAGCAGACATTTATTTTAATCCCTATTCAGTAATGTAGGTTGGAAACTTGATTAGATTATCTCCGTGGAAGATGTGACATGCCCTGTTGTGGACGTTAACCTTTGATTAGAGGGAGAGGTGATTCCACCAATTCCAGGTGGGTCTTGATTAGTTTGCTGGAATCTTTTAAAAGAGGAAACATTTTGGAGAAAGCTTCTGAGCCACGAGAGAGCCACGAGAACTACAGAGCCAGAGCCATGATAATCATGAAAGCCCACATGGCCAAAGACCTTTGTAGATGAAGAAAAAAAAAATGCCACTGGGGAAGCTTCATGAAATAAGAAGCCTGGAAAGAAATCTAGCAGATATTGCTTTGTTTGTCATATGCCTTTCCAGTTGAGAGAGAAACCCGGAATGTCATTGGCCTTCTTCAACCAATGAGTGTTTCCCTGGATGTCTTAGATTGGACATTTCTATAGCCTTGCTATGGAACCAGACACTAGTTTTCACAATCACATTGCAAAAGCTATATCATTATACAATCATCTTCAAGAAGCATGACTACTGGAACACAGCTCTACAGTTTCAGGCACTTCCCTCTAGCCACTCCAATACATCATGAACTAAAAAGGGGATATCTATATAATGCATAAGAATAACCTCCAGGATAACCTCTTGACTCTGTTTGAAATCTCTCAGCCACTGACATGTTATTTTGTCTCATTTCCCTCTCCCCACTTTCGCATGAGAAGGTTTTCTCAATCCATTGATGCTGAGTCCCAGCTTGTTCCAGGATTTCTGTCCCATGTTGCCAGGAGGGTTTATAACCCTGGGAGTCATGACCCACTTAAAGGGGTGAGGGCAGTGAGTTCACATGCCATGTTGACTTATAGTGAGAAAGGCCACATCTGAGCAACAAAAGACATTCTCTGGGGTGACTCTTACACTTAATTTTAAATAGTCTTAGTCTATCCTTTGCAGTTATAAGTTTCATAGGGGCAAACACCAGGATTAAGGGCTCCGCCTGTTGATTTGGTTGTCCCCACGGTTTGTTAGAATATCAGGAATTCTCCAAATGGGGAAGTTGATATTTTCCCCATTTCTCCCCATTCCCCTAAGGGGAATTTGCAAATACTTATTTATTCACTGTTCAAATCACTCTGGGATTTATCGGAGCATCATATGAACCTGGACAAACCAACAAAATCTCATGCCCTATTCCAAGTTCCATGTACTTACTGGTGTTCAGTGAAATTCACTGTGCAAGTGAAATTAGGAAAGGTACTAGTTAAAATATAAATTTTGTACTAAATAAACATTTCTCCCTTTAGTCTCACACAGAAGTTAAAGTTTTAAAATATGAATGACCATCTATTTTCAAGACCCTGCAATGTTGAAATTCCTTTGTTCTTCCTCCTGAAAAACATTTTTTAATTTGAA
Organism: Myrmecophaga tridactyla; assembly: GCA_004026745.1. Classification (NCBI taxonomy): domain Eukaryota; kingdom Metazoa; phylum Chordata; class Mammalia; order Pilosa; family Myrmecophagidae; genus Myrmecophaga; species Myrmecophaga tridactyla. The sequence continues at coordinate 28,663 of PVIY010020259.1, read as the reverse complement.
CATTTGGTCACTATATTGTACACTCAATGCATTCCTAAATTTTACCATCACAGTCTTTATCTTCTGTCTTTCCTGCTGGTTTCATAAGTGCCCTCAGCCCTTGTCCCTCTATCATTCTCACATTCAGCTTCATTCATTGTACTTAAATTATTGTGCTGCAATCAGGTAATATTGTGCTATCCATTGCTGAATTTTTACAATCAGTCCTGTTGCACAATTTGTATCCCTTAAGTATCAATTGCCCAATCTCTACCCCATTTCTATCTCCTGATAACCTGTGTCCTCAATAGAAATTCTCCAAGTTCACTCATTTATGTTAGTTCATATCAGAGAGACCATATAGTATTTCTCCTTTTGTTTCTGGCTACTTTCACTCAGCATAATGTCTTCAATATCCATCCATGTTGTTACATGCTTCATGACTTTATTCTTATAGCTGCATACTATTCCATCATACATATATACCACAGGTTGTTTAGCCACTCATATGTTGATGGGCATTTAGGCTGTTTCCATCTTTTGGCAATTGTAAGTAATGCTGCTATAAACATAGGTGTGCAAATGTCCATTTGTGTCCTTGCTCTCATGTCCTCTGAATAGATGCCTAGCAATGGGATTGCTGGATCATATGGGGATTCTATACTTTGCTTCCTGAGAAACAATCAAGCTGCTTTCCATAGTGGTTGTAACATTTTACATTCCCACCAACAGTGGATAAGTGTGTCTCTTTCTCCACATCCTCTCCAGCACTTATCATTTTCTGTTTTTTTGATACTGGCCATTCTGGTGGGTGTGAGATGATATCTCATTGTGGTTTTGATTTGCATTTCCCTAATAGCCAGGGAAGTTGAACATCTTTTCATATGCCTTTTAGGCATTTGTATTTCCTCTTCTGAGAAGTATCTGTTCATGTGTTTTGCCTATTCTGTAATTGGGTTGTCTTTTTGTGTTGAGTTGAACAATCTCTTTATATATTCTGGATACTAGACCCTTATCTGATATGCCGTTTTCAAGTATTGTCTCCCATGTTGTAAGAACTTTCTTGACAAAGTTCTTTGATGAACAAAATGTTTAATTTTGAGGAGTTCCCATTTATCTATTTCTTTCTTCAATGCTCATGTCTTAGGTGTAAGATCCAGGAAACCACCCCCATTACAAGTTTTATAAGATATTTCCCTACAATTTCTTCTAAAAGTTTTTTGTTCTTAGCTTTAGTGTTTAGGTCTTTGATCCATATTGACTTAATTTTTGTATAAGGTGTGAGATACGGATCTTCCTTCATTCTTTTGCATATGAATATCCAGTTCTTCAAGCACAACTTATTGAAGAGACTGTTCTGTCCCAGGTGAGTTGGCTTGACTGCCTTATAAAAGATCAATTGTCCATAGATGACAGGGTCTATATCTCAACACTCTATTCAAATACATTGGTCAGTATATCTATCTTTATGCCAGTATCATGCTGTTTTGACCACTGTAGGTTCATAATATGCCTTAAAGTCAGGTAGAGTGAGACCTCTGACTTCATTTTTCTTTCTCAAGATATTTTTAGCTATTCAGGGCACCCTGCCCTTCCAAATAAATTTGGTTATTGGTTTTTCTATTTCTACAGAGTAAGTTTTTTTATTTTAATTTTTATTGCCTTGAATCTAAAAGTCAATTTAGGTAGTATTGACATCTTAACTATATTTAGCCTTCCAATCCATGAACACAGTATGGCCTTCCATTTATTTAGGTCTTCTTTTGTGATTTCTTTTAGCAATTTCTTGTAGTTTTCTGTGTATAGGTCTTTTGTATCTTAAATTTATTCCTAAATATTTTATTTTTTTGGTTGCATTGTTAATGGAATTTTTTCTTGATTTCCTCCTCAGGTTGCTCATTACTAGTGTATAGAAACACTACTGTTTTGTGAGTGTTGACTTTATATCCTACCACTTTGCTGTACTCATTTATTAGCTCTAGTAGCTTTGCTGTGGATTTTTCTGGGTTTTCAACATATAGTATTGTATCATCTACAAACAGTGAGAGTTTTACTTTTTCCTTTCCAATTTTGATGCCTTGTATTTCTTTTTCTTGTCTAATTGCTCTGGCTAGAACTTCAAACACCATGTTGAATAACAGTGATGATAGTGGACATCCTTGTCTTGTTCCTGATCTTAGGGGGAAAGTTTTCAGTTTTTCCCCATTGAGGATGATATTAGCTGGGGGGTTTTCATATATTCCCTTTATCATTTTAAGGAAGTTCCCTTCTACTCCTTTCCTTTGAAGTGTTTTCAATAGGAAAGGATGTTGAATTTTATCAATGCCTTTTCTGCATCAACCGAGATGATCATGTGGTTTTTCTGCTTTGATTTGTTGATATGGTGTATTACATTAATTGATTTTCTTATATTGAACCATCCTTGCATACCGGGGATGAATCCTACTTGGTCATGATGTATAATACTTTTAATGTGTTGCTGGATTCGATTTGCTAGAATTTTGTTGAGGATTTTTGCATCTATATTCATTAGAGAGATTGGTCTGTAGTTTCTTTTTTTGTAATATCTTTGTCTGGCTTTGGTATGAGGGTGATGTTGGCTTCCTAGAATGAGTTAGGTAGCTTCCCCCCACTTCAATTTTTTTGAAGAGTTTGAGCAGGATTGGTACTAATTCTTTCTTGAATGTTTGGTAGAATTCACATGTGAAACCATCTGGTCCTGGACTTCTCTTTTTGGGGAGCTTCCTAATGACTGATTCAATTTCTTTACTTGTGATTGTTTTTTTGAGGTCGTCTATTTCTACTCGAGTCAAAGTTGGTTGTTCATGCCTTTCTAGGAAGTTGTCCATTTCATCTACATTGTTGTATTTATTAGCATAAAGTTGTTCATAGTATCCTCTCCTTTATTTCTTCCTTTATTTCTGTGGGGTCAGTGGTTATGTCTCCTCTTCCATTTCTGATTTTATTTATCTGCATCCTCTGTCTTCTTCTTTTTGTCAATCTTGCTAAAGGTCCATCAATCTTATTGATTTTCTCATAAAACCAGCTTCTGGTTTTATTGATTTTCTCAATTGTTTTCATGTTCTCAGTTTCATTTATTTCTGCTCTAATCTTTGTTATTTCTTTCCTTTTGCTTGCTTTGGGGTTAGTTTGCTGTTCTTTCTCTAGTTCTTCCAAGTGGACAGTTAATTCCTTGATTTTTGCCCTTTCTTCTTTTTTGATATAGTCATTTAGGGCAATGAATTTCTCTCTTAGCAGTGCCTTTGCTGCGTCCCATAAGTTTTGATATGTTGTGTTTTCATTTTCATTTGCCTTGAGATATTTACTGATTTCTCTTGTAATTTCTTCCTTGACCCACTGGTTGTTTAAGAGTGTGTTGTTGAGCCTCCACATGTTTGTGAATTTTCTGGCACTCTGCCTGTTATTGATTTCCAACTTCATTCCTTTATGATCTGAGAAAGTGTTTTGTATGGTTTCAATCTTTTTAAATTTATTGAGACTTGCTTTGTGAGCCAGCATGTGGTCTATCTTTGAGAATGATCTATGAGCACTTGAGAAAAAGGTGTATCCTGCTGTTGTAAAGTGTAATGTTCTATAAATGTCTGTTAAGTCTAGTTTGATTATTGTATTATTCAACTTCTCTGTTTCTTTATTCATCCTCTGTCTAGATGTTCTATCCATTGATGAGAATTGAAGTCTCCAACTATTATGATAGAGGTTGCTATTTCTCTTCTCAGTGTTTTCAGTGTTTGTTTCATGTATTTTTGCAGCACTCTGGCTCAGTGCATAAATATTTATGGCTGTTATGTCTTCTTGTTGAATTGTTCCTTTTATTAATGCATGGTGTCCTTCTTTGTCTCTTTTAACTGTTTTACATTTGAAGTCTAATTTGTTGGATATTAGTATAGCTACTTCTGCTCCTTTATGATTGTTGTTTGTATGAAACATCTTTTACCAACCTTTCACTTCAACCTATGTTTGTCCTTGGGTCTAAAATGAGTCTCTTGTAGACAGAATACAGATGGGTCCTATTTTTAATCCATTCTGCCAATCTATGCCTTTTGATTGGGGAGTTTAATCCATTAATATTTAGTGTTACTACTGTAAAGGCAGTGTTACTACCATTTTGCCTTTCAGATTTTATGTGTCATATCTAGTTTTTTTTCCCTCTTTTTACCTTTACTAATAGTCTTCACTTCTACACTCTTCTCCATACCTCTCTCCCCTGTCTTTCTGTGTCTGCTTCTAGTGCTCCCTTTAGTATTTCTTGCAGAGCTAGTCTCTTGGGCACAAATTCTTTCAGTGATCTTTTTGTCTGAAAATGTTTTAATTTCCCCCCTCATTTTTGAAGGACAATTTTGCTGGATATAAAATCCTTGGTTGGCAGGTTTTTTTCTTTTAGAATCTTAAATATATCATCCCACTGTCTTCTCAACTCCATGGTTTCTACTGAGAGATCTGTGCATAGTCTTATTGGGTTTCCCTTGTATGTGATGGATTGCTTTTCTCTTGCTGCTTTCAAGATTCTCTCTTTCTCTTTGACCTCTGACATTCTGATTAGTAAGTGTCTTGGAGTATGTCTATTTGGATCTTTTCTCTTTGGGGTACACTGCACTCCTTGGAACTGTAATTTTAAGTCTTTCATAAGAGTTGGGAAATTTTCAGTGATAATTTCCTCCATGAGTTTTTCTCCTCCTTTTCCCTTCTCCTCTCCTTCTGGGACACCCATAACATGTATATTCATGCGCTTCATATTGTCATTCAATTCCCTGAGTCCCTGCTCATTTTTTCCCATTTTTTCCCTATATTTTCTTTTTCTTGTTGGATTTCAGATGTTCTGTCCTCCAGTTCACTAAGTCTATCTTCTGCCTCTCAAAATCTACCATTGTAGGTTTCCATTGTTTTTCTCATCTCTTCTACTGGGCCTTTCATTCCCATAAGTTCTGTGATTTGTTTTTTTCAGACTTTTGATTTCTTCTTTTTGTTCATTCCTTGCCTTCTTTATATCCTTTATAACCCCAATTCATTGATTTGATTTTTGATGAAGTTTTCCATGTCTGTTCATATATTCTGAATTAATTGCTTCAGCTCCTGTATCTCATTTGAATTGTTGGTTTGTTTCCTTGACTGGGCCATATCTTCAATTTTCCTAGTGTGACGTGTTTTTTTTTTGCTGGTGTCTAGGCATTTAATTACCTTAATTAGTTTATTCTGGAGATTGCTTTCACTTCTTTTACCTGCTTTTTCTTTTTTTTTTTTGCTGGATGAACTTGTTGTCTATCTGTTCTTTGACATTCAGTTCATCTTTTTCTGGACCTCGAGCTTAGGTTTTCTTTAACAGAGGAGAATTTTTCAGTTCTTGATTTCCTGTCTTTTGCCCTGCTTGTATGGTGCCTTCCCCCCCCCAACCCTTAGGAGGGTCTATGTAGGTATTATGGACCCCAGCCAGGTTTCCCAGACCAAATTGGCCTCCTATCAGGAGGAAAGAGTCACCTGCGTCAGTTTTCCCTGAGGGTGAGAACCAGCAAGTTGAAAGACTTTCCTGTGATGACTCTGGACTCTGTTTCTCTTGTCCTTCCCAGTATGTGGTGCTTTTCTGCCTGCAGGTCCCACCAGCATAAGATGATGCAGTACCTTTAACTTTAGCAGACTCTCCCTGCTGGGGGCATGGTGGAGACAGAGGAGAGGTTGTAGGTTGGTTTTAATGGCTTCAAATTACCAAGCCCTGGTGTCTGAATTCCTTAAGGGAGGGATTCCACCTGAGTTGGGTTTCACTTCTACCCTGGGGAAGGCACATGTTCCAGACAAGCCCTCAAACGAGCTTGTTTCTGCCTATGCCTGGGGCAGTTGCAGCCTGAGATTCTCTGCCCCTGTATCCAAAGGGAGTCAAGCCTTGTAGAAACACAGTCACAAAAACCTCTGTTTCTTTTTTTTTCTTTTTCCATCAGCCCTGCCTCCTTGGTGCCAGGGCAAAAATGAGCGACCTCCACTTTGACCAGGTTCACCTGAGCAGGGGGCCTATTTTTAGTAGTCAGAATTTGTTAATTAATTCCACAATTGGTGTTTGGTTGGGCTCAGCCCCTAATGCTGGTAAAGTCTCTTTCCTTTCCCCTCTGAGAAGCAGCCTGTGGGAGAGGGGTACCAGCCGCCATGGCTTGGGGAACTCATGGTTCTGGGGAGGCTCGCAGCCAGTCCAGCTGGTCCAGACTGGGGTATGCTGTGTGTCCGGTCACTGACGTGGCCCCAGGAGCTGTCCTGTACTGTTTCTGGTTATTTAGCAGTTGTTCTGGAGGACGAACTAAAATGTGCACATTGCTAAGCCACCATCTTGGCCCTGGAAGTCTCAGATTCCTGAATCTACATGTTCAAGAAACCCAATGAACTCCAAGAACAATAAATGCAAGGAGACACATTATAATCAAATTGTCAAAATGCAAAGACAAAGAATCTTGAAATCAGTAAAAGAAGTAAAACATTGCATACAAGAGAGCTTCAATAAATTTAACAGCCATCAAGCTATATAATGACACTGTGAACCATTGATTGTACACTTTGAATGACTACATGGTATGTGAATATATACTATATATCAATAAAAAACATAACAGCCAATTTTTCAGCAGAAATCATAGAGGACAGAAGGGAGTGGAATGATATTTTTTAATATGATGAAAGAGAGGCTGTCAACCAAGAAGTCTATATTTGGCAAAACTATCCTTCAATAATGAAGGAAGCTTTTCCTTAGTCATGTAGCACTGACTAATTAGCTGCATTAGGGAAGACTCAGCATTTGAGTGCTGGCCGCAGTTGAAAACAGGAAGCTCACCTACTTCACTGGAATTCATTATTGAGTGCTTTAGGCAAAAGAATCCATGGACTTTGTCTGTTAAGAAAATCAGGAAGCATTCTGGCTTATGGAAGTCCTACAAAGGATTGTGTGCTTCTTAAATTTTCATTTCTTGCTGACATGGACTGTAGCTGGGGGAGAAGGATTAAGCCATGAAAGGATCATTAGATTCAGTTTCTTCCAATCATCTGTTATGATTTCATCCCTCTTGCTTTATATTGGTTATGTGACCCAAAATGCAAGAGACCACCGGGTAGACCATCAAGAAAAGTAATTATTAAAAAAATAAAGAAAGAAAGCATGGAAATAACAACACTCTTCCTTAGCAGAGAAGGTACACTTGCATTTGAATTTTTAATGAATACCATTTTGATAAATATGATGATCTGGCTTAAGTCTTGCAAAAGGACCTTTCTTTTTTTGGTGGTGGGGGGATGCATAAGTCAGGAATCAAGCCTGGGTCTCCCGCATGGCCAGTGGGCATTCTGCCACTGAAGTACTGGTGCACCCCAGCCTAGCTTTTAATAGACCCTCAACAAAAATTGTACTCATACATGAGAACTGGACCTTAGGTTGGTGAGGAATTAATGAAAAACCAAGTGCAAAATGAAATCCTCAATGCAAAACCAAATAAATGCAAAACTTTAGAAGAGTGAAGAAAACCAACTGGCAAAACAATCTTATTAAGATAATCAAATGCCTCAAAATCATAAAGCACATGAAGATCCAACCAGAAATGGTCCAGCCAAACAACCATGTCAAAACTGTGGAGGGGACACAGAACATGGAACAACTACGCAAGAATATTTATAAAGAAATAAGGGATATAGGAAGACACTAGAAAAGCATAAAGAAGGACTTGGACAATTAATACAAAAATGGCAGCTCTCATAGAAATGAAAGATACAGTACATCAAATAAGAAATATATTAGAGACACACAATAGCAGATTTGAAGAAGCAGAAGGAAGAATAAATGAGTTAGAAGACAGAACAATTAAACTAGAGTGCACAAAAGAAGAAGTAGCAAGAATGATGGAAAAAATGCAACTGGAACTGAGGGAAATGATAGACAACAAGAGGCATGCAAATATAAAAATTGTTGGTGTATCAGAAGAAGAGAAGAATAAAGGGCTGGAAAAATTAGTTGAAGATATAATTGGGGAAAACTTTCCAATCCTTATAAAATGTAACTACACAAATCAAAGAGGCCAAATGAAACCGAAATAGAATAAATCCAAATAGGTTTTATAGGCCTACTCCAAGACATATACTAAACAAGTTGTCTAATGTTGAAGAGAAACAGAAAGTCCTGAAAACAGCATGAGAAAAGTAATCTACTACATACAAGAGAAAACATATAAGACTGACTTGGACTACTCAACAAGCATCATGGAAGCAAGAAGGCAGCATGTGCTGGTTTGAATCTATTATGCACCCAAGAAGAAGTCATTTTTTAAATCCTGCTCCAATCATGTAGGAACAGTTGTATCTTTTAATCCTGGTTCAATGCTGTAGGTTGAAATCTTCTAATTAGATTTTCTCCAGGGAGACGTGACACACCCAACTGTGGGTATTAACTTTGATTAGATGTAGATGTGACTCCACCCATTCCAGATGGGTCTTGTTTAGCTTATTGGAATCCCTTAAAAGAGAAACATTTTGGAGAGGGAGCCAGAAATGACAGAAACAACAGAGCCTAGAGAAATGACAGAAGCCTCAGATCTGACAGAAACTTCACAACAGAGCTGATACAGTTGCAGACACAGGTATAGCGACATGGATGTTTGGAGGTGCTTGGAGGCCAGCAGACATTGCCATGAGATGGTAAGCAAGCCAAAACCTGAAGAAAGCCAAGGGAAGCCAAGAGATGAAAGCCAGACCCAGAGAAGCAAAGTGAGGAACCCCCACAGGGCCAGAGGCTGAAAGTAACAGAGCACAGGAGCATGGGAACAGCATGACTTCCCAGCTGACAGAGGTGTTCCAGATATATCATCTTTTGTTGAGTTAAGGTATCTTTTCCTGGATGTTTTGACATTTCAATAGACTTATAACTGTAAAATTGTAACTTATTAAATTATCCTTATAAAAACTGTTCCAGTTCTGGTATATCACATTCCAGCAACTTACAAGCTAACACACAGTGATATCATATATTTAAGTTCCTGAATGAGAATGTCTTTCAGCCAAGAATTCTTTATCCAGCCAAGTTATCCCTCAAAATTGAAGGAGAGATTAAAATCTTCAAAGGAAAATGAAGATTGAGAAAAATAGTCAACAAGAGATCTGTCCTACAAGAAATATTAAAGGAAGTCTTGTCAGCTATGAAAAAAAAGACAGGAGAGGGAGATCTGGAGGAGAGTGCAGAATTGAAGAATGTGAGTAATGGTGATTTAAAGGATAAAAAGAGAGAGAAGGAAAACAATGTATAGTTCTGACAAATAAACACTAAAAGATAAGATGGTAGAGTCAAGATTGTTTTACAGTTCTTGAACATTAATGGACTAGGTTCACCAATTAAAAGATACAGACTGACAGAATAGATTAATACCATAATTTATCTACATGTAGTTTACAAGAGACATATCTTAGACTCAAGGATACAGTTAGATTGAAAATGAAAGGATGGAAAGATCTTTTATGCAAGCTGTAACCAAAAGAAAGCAGGAGTAGCTATACTAATATCTGACAAAATAGATTTTTGAATGTAAAGACATCATAAGAAACAAAGAAGGACACTGCACATTAATAAAAAGGACAATTCACCAAGAGGGAATAGCAGGCATAAATGTGTATGTTCCTAATCAAGGAGCTCCAAAGTACAGGAGGCAAACATGGGAAGAACTTGAAGGGAGCTATAAACACTTCAGCAATAATAGTGGGGGACTTCAATACACTACTTTCCACTATAGATAGAAAAACCAACCAGATAGAGGATCAACAAGGAAATAGAGAACCTAAACAATGGGATAAATGAATTAGACCTAAAAGACATATATAGAACATTACACTGCAAAACACCAGGATATACATTCTTCTGTAGCACACATGGAACATTCTCCAGGATAGACCACATGCTGGAACACAAAGTCTTTATAAATCTAATAAGATTGAAATTATCCAAAGCACTTTCTCTGATCACAACAGAATTAAGCTAGAAATTAATAATCACCGAAGAACCAGAGCTTTCACAAATGTATGGAGATTAAACAACACACTCTTAAATAATCAGTGGGTCAAGGAAGAAATTGCCAGAGAAATTGGTAAATATCTGAAGATGAATGATAATGAGAATACAATATATTAAAACTTATGAGATGTAGCAAAGGCAGTGCTGAGAGGGAAATTTATTGCACTAAATGTCTATATTAAAAGAGTAAGAATGAGCAAAACTTGAGGACTTAACTGCTCACCTGGAGAATTTAGAGAAAGAACAACAAACTAACCCCAAAGCAAACAAAAGAAAGGAAATAATAAAGATTAAAGCAGAAATTAAAAAACTGGAGAAGACTAAAACAATAGAAAGAATCAACAAAATGAAAAGTTGGTTCTTTGAGAAAATCAGTACAATCGATGAACCCTTAGCTAGACTAACAAAGGAAAAAAAAAGAAGACACAAAAATCAGAAATGAGGGAGGAGTCACTACTACAGATCATGAAGAAATTTTAAAAATCATAAGAAAATATTATGAACAACTGCATGACAACGAACTAGACAACTTAGATGAAAGGAATAAATTCTTAGAACACGAATTACCTATACCAACTCAAGAAAAAATAGAAGATCTCAACAAACCAATTACAAGTAAAGAGATTCAATCAGTCTTCCAAAATCTTCCAACAAAGAAAAACCCAGGACCAGATGGCTTCATAGATGAATTTTGTCAAACATTCCAAGAAGAACTAACACCAATCCTGCTCAAACTCTTCCAAAAATTTTAGGGAAAAGAAATGCCACCTAACTCTGTTTATGAAGTTAACATCACTCTAATGCCCAAATCATATAAAGATGATACAAGAAACGAAAACTACAAACCAATCTCCCTAATGAATATACATGCAAAAATTCTTAACAGAATATTAGCAAATTGAGTCCAATTACACATTAAAAGAATTATACATCACGATCAAGTTGGATTTATATCAGGAATGCAAATGTGGTTCAACATAAAAAAATCAATCAATATAATACAGCACATTAACAAATTGAAAGGGAAAAATCACATGATCATATAGAATGATGCTGAAAAAGCATTTGACAAAATCGAGCATCTTTCCTGATAAAAACACTTAAAACTTAAAAATTGAGGGAAACTTTCTCAATATCATAAAGGACATATATGAAAAACCAATGGCCAGCATCATACTTAACGGTGAGAAACTGAAAGCATTCCCCCTAAGATCGGGAACAAGCCAAGGATGTCCATTGTCACTAGTATTATTCAGTGTTACGTTAGAAGTCCTAGCTGGAGTGATTAGACAGGAGAAAGAAATAAGAGGCTCCAAATAGGAAAGGAAAAAGTAAAACTTTCATTATTTGCAGATGTCATGATCCTAGACTTAAAAAACCCTGAAAAATTTATGGCAAAGCTACGTGGGCTATAAATAAATTCAACAAAGTGGTGGGATACAAGATTAATGCACAAAAATCAGTAGTCTTTCTATACAAAAGCAATAACCTGTGTGAGGTAACAAGGAAACAATTCCATTCAAAATAGTGACCAGAAGAATCAGGTATCTAGGAATAAGCCTAACAAGAGATGTCAAGGACTTATACACAGTAAATTACAAAAATAAATGCTAAAATAAATTTTAAAAGGACATAAATAGATGGAAAAAGGTTTCATGCTCATGGATAGAAAGGCTGAAGTCATTAAGATGTCAGTTCTACCCAAACTGATCTACAGATTCAATGCAATACCAATCAAAATTCCAACAGGCTACTTTGAAGACTTGGAAAAACTGGTTATCAAATTTAAATGGAAGAGAAAGAGACCTTGAATAGCTTAAGATAATCTAAAAAAAAAGAGTGAAGTGGGACTATCACTTCCCAACTTTAAAGCTGACTATAAAGCCACAGTAGTCAAAAATGCATGGTATTAGCATAAAGCAGTGTCAATCAATGAAATAAAATTGAGAGTGAAGAGATAGTCTACCAAATTTATGGACACTTGATCTTGAATAAGGCCCCCAAATCCACTGAACTGGGACAGAATAGTGTTTTCAATAAATAAGCATGGGAGAATTGGATATCAATAGCCAAAAGAATGAAAGAGGACCCCTACCTGACATCCTATACAAAAATTAATTCAAAATGGATTAAAGACCTAAATGTAAGAGCCAGTACCATAAAATTTCTAGAATAAAATGCAGGGCAACATCTTCAAGATTTAACAATAAGAGGTAGCTTCTTAAACTTTATACCTAAAACACAAGCAGCAAAAGAAAAAATAGATGAATGGGAACTCCCTAAGATCAAGAGCTTCTGTGCCTCAAAGGACTCTGTCAAAAAGGTGGAGAGGTGACCAACTCAGTGGGAGAAAATATTTGGATACCACATATCAGATAAAGGCTTGATATCCTGTGTATATAAAGAAATTATACAGCTCAACAACAAAAGAACAAACCCAATTATAATATGGGCAGAGGATATGAATAGACATTTCTCTGAAGAACAATACAGATGGCTCAAAAACACATGAGAAGATGCTCATTTTCATTAGGTATAAGGAAAATGCAAATTAAGGTGACAATGGGATATCATCTCGCACCTATAAGAATGGCTGCTATTAATCAGACAACTACAAATGTTGGAGAGGATGCAGAGAAATAGGAATACATTCACTGTTAGTGGGAATGTATAATAGTACAGCTGCTGCAGAAGACAGTTTGGTGATTCCTTGGAAAACTAAATATTGAGTTGCCCCATGACCCGGCAATACCAATACTTACATACCCAGAAGAGCTGATGACAGTGACACAAACAGACACTTGCACACTGGTGTTCATAGTGTCCCTAGTCACAATTGTTAAAAGATGGAAACAATCCAACCACCCTCCAACAGCTGAGTGGATAGACAAAACATGATATATAAGTATGATGCAATATTATGCAGCAGTAAGATGAAATTATGTCCCAAAACACGACAAACATGGAAGAACCCTGAGGACATAATGCTGAGTGAAACAAATCACCAAAGGGCAGATACTGTATGATTTCATTATTATGACTCTAGTAATGGTAATCACAGAGATTACACCATAGAATATAGCAGACCTACAGGTGCACAAAAGCTAAAGATGAAGGAAAGGATACTCAAAGAAGTTGAATCTAAAGCAAGGGAATGGATAGAAGTGATGTTAACTAATTAGAGTGTTTATAAGTAACATTGTCATATTGAAGGTGAACATGACTGAAGGGGGATATAGCACCAGTATCCCAATGATTAAATTTACCATTTTAAGTAAGTTCTCAAGTAAACTATTTCAATAGTTCTATAGTGGACAAAGAATCAATAGTAGAGGGATATAGAGGGAAAACTAAAAATGCATACTATGGCCAATAGTTAATAGGGAAACATCAACAGTACCACAGCACTACCAGGAGCAACTAACTGGTGTGGGGTTGGGGGGGACAAGTGATAAAGAGCAGTTTTGATTCAATTGTTGGTGATGTTATGTTTGCCAATTATCTTTCATTATGGGCTAATGAAAATTGTCTAAAATTGAGAGTGCTGCCAATTGTACAACCCAAAAAAGATACTGTAAGACATGGCTTGTTTATTTTGGACATTATACATGATGCCCAATAGATGGGAGGGGGTTGATGTATACAATAACGGAGAAGTACAATGGCAAATGGTGATATATTTATATGATGGAATTTGGGAGCAGCTACAAAAAGGAATGCTGTCAAGGGGCACACAATGAACCAAATAAACCTTGGGGACAAAGGGCTTTACAGAATGGGCTGGAAACAAATGAACAAATAAGCTACAGTCCCTCTCAGAAAATACTTATAAAAAAATGAAGGTCTGGATTGTGGGCCCTTATATCAGCCCCATTTGGCCTGAAGTTTTGGATGTATTTCTGAATTTTGAGGCACTGAGCTATGTGTATGTATCAGTTGGCATTTTCCTGGAATTTTAAGTAGCTCTGTGACACCTTTAGTCTCAGAAATTGAATGCTAAAGACCAAAAAGTTAGCATAGCTATATATAATAACAGTTGAAGTAACTGAGAAAGAAATCAAGCCTCAATTGGAGTTTAAAATGAAGCCAATGTGGCTGGGTCTAAGGTAAATTAGAATACAGAGTAAAAGATGATAGTGTATGTACTCCAGACCTTCAGCTGCTGTATGATATCAAAGGCAGAGAGGTTTATTATGTCTACAACCTAAATTTTATGTTACTCATAGTCTGAATCAGCCTCTTTGGATAGCTCATTTAGATAGCTTATTTGGAGTCCAGAATTGGAATGAGGTCTTGAAATTCCCTATGGCTTGGTGTAGTGCGAGGATACATCTTAGACTATGGTGGGCTGATAATTAAAAAGTTTTGGTAGAGGGCAGGTCACGGTGGCTCAGCAGGCAGAGTTCTTGCCTGCCATGCCAGAGACCTGAATTTGATTCCTGGTGCCTGCCCATAAAAAAAAATTTTTTTTTGGTAGAGTTCCTTGAGTATCTGAGGGGGGAAAGTATCGAAATACATAGATAGATAGGTAGATGGATAGACAGATAGACAGATAGATAGATAGATAGATAGATAGATAGATAGATAGATAGATAGATAGATAGATAGATAGATAGATAGATAGACAGACAGACAGACAGACAGACAGACAGATATGGAACTATTAAACTCCCCCACTTGGAAACTACGAGTACTCTCCCAACCATTGGGGACTCGGAAGAAAATACACCAAGCCCTGGATTTTGAGGCTTGCTGTGATGAAACATATTTCTGTAGGGCAGAAGCTAAGATACCAATATTGAGGCTTAAGAGTTGCTTCCAGGAGGCCTCTTTCTTGCTCAGAAGTGGACTCTCTCTCTCTAAGCCCAACTCTGCAAGGAAAATCATTGCCCTCCCTCCTACATGGTATAAGCCATTCAGGGGTAAAAGATCTTCCTGACAGCATGGAGCATGCCTCCCAGGGATGAGTCTGGCCCTGGAATTTTGGGATTGACAACACCTTCCTGTTCAAAATGGGGAAAAGAAGTGTAATAAAATAAGGCATCAGTGGCCAAGAGAGATCAAATGGAGGCTGTTCTGGAGGCTGCTCTTATATAAGTTTCAGTTACATAGTGCTAATTGCCATGGTTTGCTAAACCCCAATCAATATCATTCTTATTGACTCCTAAAGAACACCTAGGGGGCCAAGATGGTGCCTTAGTGAGGTGTGGAATTTAGTTCATCCTCCGCAGCAGCTAGTAAATAGCCAGAAACAGTACAGAACAGCTACTGGGGCCACATCAGTGACTGGAAAACAGCATACACCAGTCTGGACAAGCTGGATCAGCTGCAGTTCCATCCACAACCATGAGTCCCCCAAGCTATGGAGGCCAGTGCCCCTCCCCAACAGGCTGGTTCCCAGAGGGGAAAGGAAAGAGGCTTTACTAACAGCAAGGGACTGAGCTCAACCAAGCTCCAATTGAAGAATTAATTAGCAAACTCTGACTACTAAAAATAGGCCCCCAGCTCAGCTGAACCTTGGGCAAAAGCTAAAGTTATCAATTTTTGCCCTGGCATAGAGGGGGTGGGCTGACAGGGGAAAAAAAGCAGAGGTTTTCTGGATCTGACAGCAGAAAATGCTTGAAAACGTCTGGGCACTAAAGGAAAAAAAAGGGGGGTACATAGGACCTAGAGATTCATGGAGCAATGTACCAACTTAAGATCTTGATTAACAAACCCAAGGAACTGCAGTCCTACTCTGAAAAGGATATTTTTTCTTTCTTTCTACCGCTTAAAACTGCTCTTAGGTTCCAACTACCCCAGGCAAGGTTGGCATTAAGCTTGTCTGAGAGGCAAAGAGCTGGTCAGGTGAAAGGAGGTAATTCCCTGGAGGCTGTGTCTTCCCTAGGAAAGGGGTGGGGCCCAGCTCAGGTGGAATACCTCTCTCAAGAAATTCAGACCCCAGAGACTGGAAAACTGAAGCAATTAAAGCCAGCCTACAATTTCTCCTTTGTCTGAACCACACCCCCAGCAAGGAGAGTCTGCTGAAGTTAAAGGTACCACATCACTTTATGTTGGTGGGACCTGCAGGTAGTCAAGCACCACATACAGGACAGTATAGGGAATAAAAGAATCCAGAGGCTTCATAGGAAAGTCTGTCAACCTGCTGGGTCTCATTCTCAGGGAAAACTGATGCAGGTGACTGGGATTCTATAATACCTAAGTAGATCCTCCTAAGGAGAAAAGAAATAAAAGACTCCATACAGGCAGGGTAAGAAATAAGAAATAAGAAAACAAGAACTGAAAATTTTTGATCCATTAAACAAAACCTATGCTAGAGGTCTAGAATAAGCTGAACTGAATGCCAAAGAACAGACAGAGAACAAAGCCATCCAGCAAGAAAATCCTAGGTAAAAGGGTGAAACAATCCCCAGAATAAACTAATTAAGGAAATTATATGCTTAGATGCCAGCAAAAAAAATAAGGAATCATACTAGGAAATTGAAGATATGGCCCAGTCAAAGGAACAAACCAACAATTCAAATGAGATACAGGAGTTGAAATAATTAATTCAGGATGTTCAAACAGACATGGAAAATATCACCAAAAATCAAATCAATGAATTGAGGGGGGATATAAAGAAGGCAAGGGATGAACAAAAGGAAGAAATCAAAAGTCTGAAAAAACAAATCACAGAAGTTATGGGAATGAAAGGCACAGTAGAAGAGTTGAAAAAATACAATGAAACCTACAATGTTAGATTTCAAGAGGCAGAAGAGAGGATTAGTGAACTGGAGAACTGGACATCTGAAAACCAACAAGTGAGGGTGGGCCACGGTGGCTCAGCAGGCAAGAATGCTTGCCTGCCATGCCCGAGGACCCGGGTTCGATTCCCAGTGCCTGCCCATGTAAAAAAAAAAAAAAGTGAAAGAAAATGTAGGAAAAAGAATGGAAAAATATGAGTAGGGATTTGGAATTGAATGACAACATGAAGCACACGACTATGTGTGTTGTTGGTGTCACAGAAGGAGAAGAGATGGGAAAAGGAGGAGAAAGACTAACGAAGGAAATTGTCACTGAAAATTATCCAACTCTTATCAACGACTTAAAATTAGAGATCCAAGAAGTGAAAGGTTGGCAAAAGATATTTAATGCAAACAACAATAAAAAAAGAGCAGAAGTAGCTATACTAATATTCAACAAATTAGACTTCAAATGTAAAACAATTAAAAGGGACAGAGAAGAACACTGTGTATTAATAAAAGGAACAATTCAACAAGAAGACATGACAATCATAAATATTTATGCACTGAGCCTGAGTGCTCTAAAATACATGAGGCAAACACTGAAAACACTGAGAAGAGAAATAGCAACCTCTACCATAATAGCCGGAGATTTCAATTCCCTGCTCTCATCAATAGATAGAACATCTAGACAGAGGATGAATAAAGAAACAGAGAAGTTGAATAATACAATAAACGAATTAATCTTAAAATTTATAGAACATTACACTCCACAACAGCAGGATACACCTTTTTCTCAAGTGCTCATGGATCATCCTCAAGGATAGACCACATGCTGGGTCACAAAGCAAGCCTCAATAAATTTAAAAAGATTGAAACCATACAAAACACTTTCTCAGATCATAAAGGAATGAAGTTGGAAATTGATAACAGACAGAGTGCCAGAAAATTCACAAGTATATGGAGGCTCAACAAATACACTCTTAAATAACCAGTGGGTCAAGGAAGAAATTACAAGAAAAACCAGTAAATATCTCGAGGCAAATGAAAATGAAAACACAACATATCAAAATTTATGGGATGCAGCAAAGGCAGTGCCAAGAGGGAAATGTATTGCCCTAAATGCCTATATCAGAAAAGAAGAAAGAGCAAATATTAAGGAATTAGCTATCCACTTGGAAGAACTAGAGAAAGAAAAACAAATTAACCCAAAAGCAACAAAATGAAAGAAATAACAAAGATTAGAGCAGAAATAAATGAAATTGAGGACACGAAAACAATAAAGAAAATCAACAAAACCAGAAGTTGGTTCTATGAAAAAATCAATAAAATTAATGGACCCATAGCAAGGTTGACAAAAAGAAGAAGAAAGTGGGTGCAAATAAATAAAATCAGAACTGAAAGAGGAGACATAACTACCGACCCTACAGATATAAAGGAGGTAGTGAGAGGATACTATGAACAACTTTATGCTAATAAACTAGACAACGTAGGTGAAATGGACAACCTCTTAGAAATTCATGAACAACCAACAATTGACTTGAGAAGAAATAGATGACCTCAAAAAACCATCACAAGTAAAGAAATTGAATCAGTCATTAAGAAGCTCCCAAAAAAGAAAAGTTCCGGACCAGATGGCTTCACATGTGAATTCTACCAAACATTCAAAGAACTAGTACAAATCCTGCTCAAACTCTTCAAAAAAAATTAAAGGGGAGAGAAGTCTACCTCACTCATTCTATGAAGTCAACATCACCCTCATACCAAAGCCAGACAAAGATATGACAAGAAAAGAAAATTATAGACCAATCTCCTTAATGAGTATAGATGCAAAATCCTTGAAAAAATTCTTGCAAATCTAACCCAGCTTCACATTAAAAGAATTATGCACCATGAACAAGTAGGATTCATCCCAGGTATGCAAGGATGGTTCAACACAAGGAAATCAATTGATGTAATACACCATATCAACAAATCAAAACAGACAAACCACATGATTATCTCAATTGATACAGAAAAGCATTTGACAAAATTCAACACCCCTTCTTATTGAAAACACTTTCAAGGATAGGAATAGAAGGGAACTTCCTCAACATGATATAGGGAATATAGGAAAACCCCCCAGCTAATATCATCCTCAATGGGGCAAAACTGAAAGCTTTCCCCCTAAGATCAGGAACAAGACAAGAATGCCCACTGTCACCATTGTTATTCAGCATTGTGTTGGAAGTTCTAGCCAAAGCAAAAAGACTCAACAACAAAAAGACAAACAACCCAATTACAAAATGGGCAAAACACATGAACAAATACTTCTCAGAAGAGGAAATACAAATGGCTAAAAGGCATATGAAAAGATGCTCAAGTTCCCTGGCTATTAGGGAAATGCAAATCAAAACCACAATGAGATATCTCACACCCACCAGAATGGCCATTACCAATAAAACAAAATGACAAGTGCTGGAGAGGATGTGGAGAAAGAGGCACACTTATCCACTGTTGGTAGAAATGTAAAATGGTACAACCTCTGTGAAAGGCAGTTTGGTGGTTTCTTAGGAAGGTAAGTATAGAATTGCCATATGATCTGGCAATACAATTGCTAGGTATCTACTCAGAGGACAAGAAGGCAAGGACACAAATGGACATTTGTACACCAATGTTTATAGCAGCATTATTTACAATTGCCAAGAGATGGAAACAGCCCAAATGTCCATCAACAGATGAATGGCTAAACAAGCTGTTGTATATACACACAATAGAATATTATGCAGCTGTAAGACAGAATAAAGTCATGAAGCATGTAAGAACATGGATGGAACTCGAGGACATTTTGCTGAATGAGATTAGCCAGAAACAAAAGGACAAATACTGTACAGTGTCATCAATTTGATGACAGGTCATTAATGAATGACCCTGGAGAATTTCAGTTAAGAACAGAGATCATCAGGAGATAGAAATAGGGTAGATATTGGATAATTGGAGTTGAAGGAATATCCTTTGGGGGGATAAGTTTCATATGAACAAATCCCAAGATTGAGGGCTTGGCATAGTGATTTAGTTGTCCCCACTGCTTGCGAGAATATCAGGAATCCTCCAAATGGGGAAGTTGAATTTTCCCCCTTTCTCACCATTCCCCCAAGGGGACTTTGCAAATATTTCTTTATTCAGTGTTCAAATCACTCTGGGATTTATTGGGCCACACACTGGACAAACTTACAAAATCTCATGCTGATCGTAAAAATTCAGAAATAGATAGCACGATACCACCTGATTGTAGCACAATAATGTAAGTACACAAAATGACACTGAAAGTGAGAAGGACAGAAGGAGGAGGGCTAGGGGCACATATGAAACCAGAAAGGATAGATGGTAAAGACTGAGATGGTATAATCTAGGATGGTTAGAGTGTACAATGATAGTGAATAAATGTACAAATTTAAAAATGTTTTTGCATGAGGAATAACAAAGGAATGTCTATATTGCAGGGTGTTGAAAATAAATGGTCACATATTTTAAAATTTCAACTTCTGTGTGAGACTAAAGAAAAAATGTTTAATTCATATCAAATTTATATTTTGACTAGCGTATTTCCTAAAAAACTTATATGGGCAGCTTAATTGAACACCATAAGTACATGGAACCTTGAATAGGGCATGAGATTTTGTAAGTTTGTCCAGTATGATGCCCTGATAATTCCCAGAGTGATTTGAACAGCTGAGACTCGTCATCAAGAGATTGAGAAAATCTTCTCAACCAAAAGGGGAAAAGAAGTGAAACAAAATAAAGTGTCAGTAGCTGAGAGATTTCAGAGTTGAGAGGTTATCCTGGAAGTTATTCTTATGTATTATAGAGATATCCCCTTTTTAGTCTGAGGTGTACTAGAGAGGCTAGAGGGAAGTGCCTGAAACCGTAGAGCTGTGTTTCAGTAGCCATGTTTCTTGAAGATGATTGTGTAATGATATAGCTTTCACAAGGTGACTGGGTGATTGTGAAAACCTTGTGTCTGATGCTCCTTTTATCTACCTTATGGACAGATGAGTAAAACATATGGATCAAAAATAAATAAATAATAGGGGGGAAATGTTAAAACAAATAGAGTAGACTGAATTGCTAGTGATCAATGAAAGGGAGTGGTAAGGGGTATAGAAAAAAAAACAGGGGGAACAAAGGTTAAAATATATTGGGTAGATGGAAATACTGATGGTCAATGAAAGGGAGGGCTAAGGAGTCTGGTATGTATGAGGTTTTTCTTTTTATTTCTTTTTCTGGAGTGATGCAAATGTTCTAAAAAATGATCATCATGATGAATACACAACTATGTGATATTGTGAGCCATTGATTGTGCACCATGAAATGTTTATATGTTAAGAATATTTGTTTGTATATTGTTTTTGGTTTATTTTTATTTATTTTTTTTGCATGGGCTGGTATCGGGATTCGAAACTGGGACTCTGGCACAGCAGGTGAGAACTCTGCCACTGAACCACTGTTGCCTGCCCTGTTTTAACTTTTTAATTTTATAATATGCCATATGTTGTATGTTGCTTTAACAATAAAAATATTTTAAAAAGAACACCTAGGGCTTGAGCTGAGACTCTATTAATGTTTCATGCATTAAGTTTGCCTTCCTGGAACAAATAATTCCCCGAGGGTTCCTAGGTAAGATAAATCTTGAAACCCAGAGGGTCCAGCCTCTCCAGGATTATCAATTAATTACATCCCCCTATCCTTTAGTGTGGACACCCCTTCTCAACATGAAAAAGTCAGAATAGTCATTCTCCAAAGATCCCTATAGATTGGGAGAAGAATTAAAGGAGAAGGAGGAGGTAAAACAGAGAAAATGGGATTTAACAAATGAATATGGCTGCTGAATCACTATATTAATATCCCTTCTAGCCTCCACTGTTTTTGGAGCAGCTCAAAGGAAAAATGTGATATGATGGAATAGTAACCCATGACAAACTATGGGAACTATTCTGTAACTACTTGTTGAAGCATGCTTTGAAAATTGTTTTTTTTTCCCTTTTCTTTGTATATATGTCATATTATACAATAAAAAGCATTTTAAAATAAAAAGATGGAGAAAAAACATGATCCAACTATATGCTGTCTATAAAAGACCCCCTTTAAATGCAAACACAAGGGATTGAAGCTAAAAGGATGGAAAAATATTGCATAAAAATAGTAACCAAAGGAGAGATATAGTGATTATTATAATATTAGATAATAGTAGAATTTATCAAAAATATTTTGAGAGACAGAGGGGCATCATATATTGATAAAAGGGTCAATTCATGAAGAAGATATAATATTTATAAATATATGGACACCAAATAGAATATCATGCCGTGATTTGCCACCTGCTATCATAAATGCCACACAATGAGTCAGCTTAATGGCAGGAATTAGCTAGGTTATGATTTGGAGACTAGAAATCCAAAATCAAGGCACCATCAAGGCATGCTTTTGCACCAAAGTCTATAGTGTCCTGGCACTTGCTTATTGCAATCCTTAGGGTCCCTTGTTTGCATCTCTGCCTGCCATCACATGATAAGCCATCTCTCCTTACATCAGTTTTTCCAGTTTCCACTGACTTCCAGCTTCTCCCTTTGTGGCCTTCTTTGACTTCTGGCTTCCAGTTTCTTCCCTTTATAAGGCCTCCAGTATATGGACTAAGACCCTCCCTGATTCAGTTGGTTACACCTTAATAACAAGATCTTCAAAATGTCCTATTTACAAATGGGCTCAAACCCACAGTTTTTGAAGCTTGAGGACAAGGAGAGTGGACTTTGATTAATAATATGCCCTTTGTTGGGGTAAATAATATCATGAAGAAAAAACTGGGAAATGTAGTTCTAAAATAACAGACTTTAATGTCTACTTTCAGTAATGGACAAAACATCTACATAGATTTTCAATAAGGAAATAGAGGACTTAAGTTACACTAAACTAAGTAGATCTAACATCAACAGTGGGAAATATACATTCCTCTCAGTAAACGTGGAACATTCTCAAGAATAGAGTATATGTTAGATGAAAACCAAACCTCAATAAAGTTTTAAAGATGAAATCATACATACTGTCTATTTTTTTTACCACAATGGAATGAAGCTTCAATTCAATAGTGGAAAGAAAACTGGAAAACTCAAAACAATATGGAAATTAAACAAGACACTCCTAAGCCACTGATCAGTCAAAAAAGGAAACACATGGTTAATTAGGAAATATTCTGGGATAATGAAGATGAAAAGACAGCATTCTAAAACTTATGCATGATACACAATCAATGCTCAGAGAGAAATTTATAGCAGTAAATGCCCACTTTAAAAAAGAAAAAAAAATCTCAAAAATACCCCAACTAACCTTTCACTTTAAGGAACTAGTAAAAGAAGTGCAAACTGAACTCCTGTATAGTAGAAGAAGGAGAAAATATAGATTATAGTATAGGATATATTAATTAGCATATAGAAAAACAATAGAGACACTCAATGAAACCAAAAGATGATGCTGTGAAAAGATCAGTAGAGTTGTCAAACTTTTAGTAAGACAAAGGAAAAAAAAGAGAAGATGCAAAAAGCTAAAATGAGAAAAAAGTGCAAACATTACTATTAGTATTATAGAAATAAAAAAAGATTAAAAGGGAACACTATGAAAATGGTATGTCAACAAATTAGATAAACTAGATTAAAAGCAAATTCCTAGAAAAACAAAAAGTACCAACTGACTCAAAAAGAAACATAAAATCTAAACTGATATATACCCAATTGTATTAGTCTGTTTTCTCTAGAGAAACAGAACCAACAGGAGTCATCTATAAATATGAGGCTTATAAAAGTGTCTCACAGAACCATGGGGGATGCAAGAGTACAAAATCTGTAGGGCAGACTGTGAGTCTGGCAACTCTGATGAAGGGTCGCAATGAACCCCACAGAAGGGGATCATTGACTGAAGAAGCAGTGAAAATTCTCTCTTCTCCCTTAACAGTCTTCAAATGATTGGATCAAATCCAACTGATTGAATTCTCTCATTTGTGGAAGACACACATTTAATTTACTGTAGATATAATCATTCACAGATACAGTCAACTGACTGATGATTTAATAAACCAGTCTTCTGGCTTATTAACCAGTCATGAAATATCCTTGCAAGTAATGGTTAGGCCACTGCTTGCCTGACAGACACCTAGGCACCATCACCTGGCCAAGTTGATTGCTGAACCTAACCATCACACAAGTAAGGAGAATGAATCAGTGTTGGGAATGGAATCATATCATCCATAAAATACATATTCAAGTCCTAATCCCCTGTCTTATGAGGGTGAACACTTTTGTAAATAATATCTTCTCATATATTATTATTTAAGGTGAGTCAGAATATGGAAGTGAATCCATTTGTAAATAGGACCTTGAAGATGTTATTGGTTAAGGGGAAACCAAACAGGGTTACTGTGGGCTTCAATCCAATATGACAGATGTTCTTATAAATTAAGGAAATTCAATGTGGAAGTAGAAGCCAGAGATGGAGAGAGATCACCATGTGATGGAAGCAAAGATGTATCTGAAAGCCAAATGACATCAAGGGTTGTCAACAAGTTACCAATAAAGTACTGCAGATACTGGGATCAAGCATGGACAGTTGAAACCTTGATTTGGACTTCTACCTTCCAAAACCATGAATGAAAAAAATCCTGTTGTTTAAGTCAATTCATTCTGTGTTACTTGCCACAGCAGCCTTGGCAAACTAAGACAATCAATAATTTAAAACCTCCCAAAAAGGAAAGCCCAAGACCAGGTGGCTTCACTGGTGAAGTCTATCAAACATTTAAAGAAGAAAAAACATCAGACCTTCTCAAGCTTCTCTAAAAAAAATAGAACAGGGACACGTCCTAACTCATTCTATGAAGACAGTAGTATCCTGATACCAAAAGTAGATGAAGACATTACAAGAAAACTACAGACCAATATCTCTTTTAAATACATATTTTAAAAATCCTTGATAAAGTACAAGCACATATAAAAGAATTATATTCACCATGACCAAGTGAGATTTATCAGAGGAATGCAAAGGTGGTTCAACATATGTAAATCAATCAGTGTAATACATATGTTAAAATAACGAAGGGGAGAGAATCTCACATGATCACCTCAATTGATGCTGAAAAATCATTTGAGAAAATGCAATACCCAGTCATCGTAAAAATACTTAAACTTAGAACTCCCTCAACTTGATGAAGGACAAAAATGAAAAATCCACAGATAACATTTTATTCAATAGAAAATAACAGAAAGTATTTCCCTAAGATCAAGAACAAGACAAAGATATCTGCTTTTATCCATTTTTATTCAACTTACTGCTGGAAGTTCTACACAGAGCAACTAGACAAAAACAGAAAAGAAATAAAAGGCATCAGAATTAGGAAAGAAGGAGGAAAACTAGCTGTATTCATAGATGGTATTATAATATATATTATATATAACATGTATTATATAAATATGTATTACTATTTCAGCCAAAAGATGAATTCAGCAAAGTTTCAGTGTTACAAATCAACACACAAAAGTTAGCCATGTTTCTATGCCCAAGAAATGACCATCCAAAAAGAAAATTAAGAAAACAACTTCGTATATACAATATACTGATCCTGGGATTTAAATAGTGCTAACTCAAAATTTGAGAAAATCGCCATGTTAATTGACCTTCTTGATTTTGTCATATTACTATTACTATGCTGTGTCAGTTAGAAAGGATTAGGTACCCTAGAAAAGACATGTCTGAACCCTAATCCATTTTGTGGAAGAAGCCATTTCTTTTAATTCTTGTTCAACACTTTAGGTTGGAAACTTAATTAGATTATCTCGATGGAGAAGTGACTCACCCAATTGTGGGTACTAACATTTGATTAGATGGAGCTGTGACAACCCATTCCACGTGTATCTTGACTGGTTTACTTTTAAAAAAAGGAAGCATTCTGGAGGGAGGGACAAAGCCACAAGAATCATGAGAGCCCATGCAGCCAGAGACCTTTGGAGATAAAGAAGAAAAATGTCCCTCGAGGAGCTTCATGAAACAAGAAGCCTGGAGAGAGAGCTAGCAGATGTTGCCATGTTCACCATATGCCTTTCCAGTTGAGAAGCCCTGAACTTCATCAGTCTTTCTTGAGTGAAGGTAACCTCTTGTTGGTGCCCTAGTTTGGACATTTTTATAGACTTGCTTTAATTGAGAGATTTCCAAGGCCCTAGAACAGTAAACTGGCAACTTATTAAACTCTCCTTTTCAAAAGTCATTCCATTTCTTGTATTTTGCACTCCAACAGCTAGCAAACTAGAATGGATTTTGGTACTGGGGAAGTGGGGTGCTGCTGTGGTTTGCAAATACCAGACATGTAACAGCTTTTTTAACAGATAAGGGGAAATTTTTGGAGACACTTGATATAGAAGGCTAGAATGCTTTGAAGAGACTGTTGATAGAAATGTGTACTTTAAAGATACCTCTGATGAGGCTCTAGACAGAAATGAGGCATGTGTTATTGTGAGCTGGAAGGAAGGCAATCCTTGTTTTAAAATGGCAGATAACCTGGCAAAATTGACTAGTGGCGTTGGTTGGAAGGCAAATTTTAAAAGCCATCAACTTGGATATTTAGCAAAAGAGATTTCCGAATTAAATGTGAAAGTGCAGCCTGGTTTCTCCTTGAAGCTTATAGTGAAATGTAACAAGAAAGAGATAAGCTGAGAACTGAACTCTTGGGTACAAAGAAACCAGAAACTGATATTTTGGAAAATTTTTGGCTTCCAGGAAGAGAGACCCCAGAGAATAATGCCCTATGTTATTTTGCAAATTGTGGAGCCAGTCAGACATTTCAGAAAAAGTCAGGATTGAAAACACAGTTATCCAGGAGTTGTGAAAACTCCTTCTGTCTGATGGGCATGATCCTTTCCTACTGCATAGAAAGCTAATGGGAAAGCTACATAGAAAGTGCTGTGGGGCCTGTATAAACAGAGCCACTGTCAGTCTGGACTGGGGGCTCAGAAAAGGGACAAAGTGAAGGTAAAATAACTTCAGAGGCAGAGCTATGGAAGCTAAAGTCTAGCATCAAGGGGCGGGCCATGGTGGCTCAGCAGGCAAGAATGCTTGCCTGCCATGCCAGAGGACCCGGGTTCGATTCCCGGTGCCTGCCCATGTAAAAAAAAAAAAAAAGAAAAGAAAAAGAAAAGAAACCTCAGGCCAGGAGAATGGATCCACTTAAGCATTTGCAGAGGGTGCCTTTGGCTGCCCCAAAGGCAGAGGATGGGCCTTCCACCTCTCTGCAGTGGAACAGTTGTGCCACCTCAGGCCTTGGAGAGGATGGAGCACATTCCTTGGGGTCTGGGGAGAGCCTGGCTACCACCACACATGGGGTTGAGCGTATCTCCCAGAGATGGCAGAGAGCCTGGGTGTGACCTGATGCTTGGAGAGGGTGGAGCCAAGATAAATGTGGTCTCCACAATGTCCCCCAAGGTTGCATTCAGAGAGAGGTGGGCAACTGTGCAGTCCCTTAGAAAGGGTAGAACTGACACTTTCTAAAGCCCTGAAGATAAATGACTCTCAGGCTTTGAAATCTAATGGACTTTGCCCTGCAGATTTCAAAACTGCTTGGGTCCAGTGACACCTGTTGGACTCCTTTCAGTTTCTCCCTATGGAAATGGCATATTGGCAGCAAAACATTTGATCTGAGTTTTACAGATCCAGAGCCAGAGGAGAGTTTTTGCCTTAGGACAAACCATGACTGTAGCTGACTTTAAGATTTTGTACTATTTTTGACTTTGTATTGCATTTGAATTGTTACTGAAATGCTTTAAGCCTTTCTGATACTGTGATGGAATTAATGCATTTTGTATATGGAAAAAAAAAAACATGTCTTTCTTAGGGTCCAGAGGGTGGAATGTGCAGGATAGAAAGGATTATGTACCATAGAAAAGCCATGTTTTAATCCTAATCCATTTTATGAAAGCAGCCATTTCTTTTAATCCCTATTCAGTACTTGAGGTTGGAATCTTGATTAGATTATCTCCTTGAAGATCTGACTTGCCCAATTGTGGGTATTAACCTTTGATTAGATGTGACTCCACCCATATCAGGTAGGTCTTGATTAGTTTACTGGAATCCTTTAAAAGAGAAAGCCTATTGGAGAGAGGGGCAGAGGCACGAGAATCACAAGAGCCCATGCAGCCAGAGACCTTTGGAGATGAAGAAGAAAAAAGTCCCCAGGGGAGCCTCATGAAACAAGAAGCCTGGAGAGAAAGCTAGCAGTTATCGCGATGTTTGCCATGTGGCTTTCCAGCTGAGGGAGAAACCTTAAACATCATCAGTCTTCTTGAACCAAGGTATCTGTCCCTGGGTGCCTTAGATTGGACATTTTTATAGATTTGCTTTAATTGGGACATTTTCACGGCCTTAAAACTGTAAACTTTGAACTTAATAAATTCCCCTTTTAAAAGTCATTCTGTTTCTGGTATATTGCATTCTGGCAGCTAGGAAACTAGAACACATGTTTATTTATATTTAGAATATATTATTCAGATAATGTTTATATCTCACATTGAAATATGAACTATACCCACAGTCTCAGAAATGCAGCATTTTAGAATGCTTATTCTCAGAGTGGTAAGCAGAATTAATTAGAAAAGAAGACAGACTAGAGACAGAGATTTCAGGTAGGGGAGTATTCTGGTTGTACAGATATGACATAATAAACACTTTGGAAATGGTAGCATATGACTTTTTTCTTATTAGAGAAGTTATGGGTTTACAGAACAATCATGCATAAAATTCAGGATTCCTCTACAACCAACTCACTGCCAATGTCTTGCATTGTTGTGGAACATTTGTTACAATTGATGATAGCACAGTTTTATAAGCGAACTATTAATTCAAGTCCCTGGTTTGACTTAGG